>OX155683.1:13531398-13664594 GCA_944547425.1 Eupithecia centaureata | reverse complement strand
TAGTGGGATCAAATGGGCTGTATAGTAGTGTCAAATGGGCTGTATAGTGGGATCAAATGGGCTGTATAGTGGGATCAAATGGGCTGTATAGTGGGATCAAATGGGCTGTATGGTAGGTAGTGTCTAATGTCAAATGGGCTGTATAGTGGGATCATATGGGCTGTATAGTAGTGTCAAATGGGCTGTATGGTAGGTAGTGTCTAATGTCAAATGGGCTGTATAGTGGGATCAAATGGGCTGTATAGTAGTGTCAAATGGGCTGTATAGTAGTGTCAAATGGGCTGTATGGTAGTGTCAAATGAGCTGTATAGTGGGATCAAATGGGCTGTATAGTAGGATCAAATGGGCTGTATAGTAGTGTCAAATGGGCTGTATGGTAGTGTCAAATGGGCTGTATAGAAGTGTCAAATGGGCTGTATAGTGGGATCAAATGGGCTGTATAGTAGTGTCAAATGGGCTGTATGGTAGTGTCAAATGGGCTGTATAGAAGTGTCAAATGGGCTGTATAGTAGGATCAAATGGGCTGTATAGTAGTGTCAAATGGGCTGTATAGTGGGATCAAATGGGCTGTATAGTGGGATCAAATGGGCTGTAAAGTGCGATCAAATGGGCTGTATAGTAGTGTCAAATGGGCTGTATGGTAGGATCAAATGGGCTGTATAGTGGGATCAAATGGGCTGTATGGTAGGTAGTGTCAAATGTCAAATGGGCTGTATAGTGGGATCATATGGGCTGTATAGTAGTGTCAAATGGGCTGTATAGTGGGATCAAATGGGCTGTATAGTGGGATCAAATGGGCTGTATAGTAGTGTCAAATGGGCTGTATAGTGGGGTCAAATGGGCTGTATAGTGGGATCAAATGGGCTGTATAGTGGGATCAAATGGGCTGTATGGTAGGTAGTGTCAAATGTCAAATGGGCTGTATAGTGGGATCATATGGGCTGTATAGTAGTGTCAAATGGGCTGTATGGTAGTGTCAAATGGGCTGTATAGTAGGATCAAATGGGCTGTATAGTGGGATCAAATGGGCTGCATAGTAGTGTCAAATGGGCTGTATAGTAGTGTCAAATGGGCTGTATAGTGGGATCAAATGGGCTGTATAGTAGGATCAAATGGGCTGTATAGTAGTGTCAAATGGGCTGTATAGTGGGATCAAATGGGCTGTATAGTGGGATCAAATGGGCTGTATAGTGGGATCAAATGGGCTGTATAGTAGTGTCAAATGGGCTGTATAGTGGGGTCAAATGGGCTGTATGGTAGGTAGTGTCAAATGTCAAATGGGCTGTATAGTGGGATCATATGGGCTGTATAGTAGTGTCAAATGGGCTGTATGGTAGTGTCAAATGGGCTGTATAGTAGGATCAAATGGGCTGTATAGTGGGATCAAATGGGCTGCATAGTAGTGTCAAATGGGCTGTATAGTAGTGTCAAATTGGCTGTATAGTGGGATCAAATGGGCTGTATAGTAGGATCAAATGGGCTGTATAGTAGTGTCAAATGGGCTGTATAGTGGGATCAAATGGGCTGTATAGTGGGATCAAATGGGCTGTATAGTAGTGTCAAATGGGCTGTATAGTGGGGTCAAATGGGCTGTATAGTGGGATCAAATGGGTTGTATAGTGGGATCAAATGGGCTGTATGGTAGGTAGTGTCAAATGTCAAATGGGCTGTATAGTGGGATCATATGGGCTGTATAGTAGTGTCAAATGGGCTGTATGGTAGTGTCAAATGGGCTGTATAGTAGGATCAAATGGGCTGTATAGTGGGATCAAATGGGCTGCATAGTAGTGTCAAATGGGCTGTATAGTAGTGTCAAATGGGCTGTATAGTGGGATCAAATGGGCTGTATAGTAGGATCAAATGGGCTGTATAGTAGTGTCAAATGGGCTGTATGGTAGTGTCAAATGGGCTGTATGGTAGTGTCAAATGGGCTGTATAGTAGTGTCAAATGGGCTGTATAGTGGGATCAAATGGGCTGTATAGTGGGATCAAATGGGCTGTATATTGGGATCAAATGGGCTGTATAGTAGTGTCAAATGGGCTGTATAGTGGGATCAAATGGGCTGTATAGTGGGTTCAAATGGGCTGTATAGTGGGATCAAATGGGCTGTATAGTGGGATCAAATGGGCTGTATAGTAGTGTCAAATGGGCTGTATGGTAGTGTCAAATGGGCTGTATGGTAGTGTCAAATGAGCTGTATAGTGGGATCAAATGGGCTGTATAGTGGGATCAAATGGGCTGTATAGTAGTGTCAAATGGGCTGTATATTGGGATCAAATGGGCTGTATAGTAGTGTCAAATGGGCTGTATAGTGGGATCAAATGGGCTGTATAGTAGTGTCAAATGGGCTGTATGGTAGTGAAAATGGGCTGTATAGTGGGATCAAATGGGCTGTATAGTAGTGTCAAATGGGCTGTATAGTAGTGTCAAATGGGCTGTATAGTAGTGTCAAATGGGCTGTATGGTAGTGTCAAATGAGCTGTATAGTGGGATCAAATGGGCTGTATAGTAGGATCAAATGGGCTGTCTAGTAGTGTCAAATGGGCTGTATGGTAGTGTCAAATGGGCTGTATGGTAGTGTCAAATGGGCTGTATAGAAGTGTCAAATGGGCTGTATAGTGGGATCAAATGGGCTGTATAGTAGTGTCAAATGGGCTGTATAGTAGTGTCAAATGGGCTGTATAGTGGGATCAAATCGGCTGTATAGTGGAATCAAATGGGCTGTATAGTAGTGTCAAATGGGCTGTATGGTAGTGTCAAATGGGCTGTATAGTAGGATCAAATGGGCTGTATATTGGGATCAAATGGGCTGTATAGTAGTGTCAAATGGGCTGTATAGTGGGATCAAATGGGCTGTATAGTAGTGTCAAATGGGCTGTATGGTAGTGAAAATGGGCTGTATATTGGGTTCAAATGGGCTGTATAGTAGTGTCAAATGGGCTGTATAGTAGTGTCAAATGGGCTGTATAGTTGGATCAAATGGGCTGTATAGTGGGATCTTAAACATCAATATTAGATTTCCTACTCTGTACGAATTTATTTATAAATTATCAAAAAAATTCTTTTTATTTAACAAACATTCTAATAGTAAAAATAAACATAATCAAAATATTTGCAAAACCCGCAAGAAAAATTTAAATTACATCGACAAATATCATCGATATAAATTACCCCATCACTTGTTTCTAGAGTGCGATGAATAGATAGGTACACTGGCCCGCGCAGGCTCGTGCTCATTGCGCGGCGTGCGCAAGCGAATCTCGTCCTTTTACTCTGGTAGTAAGGGCGGAGACCGCATGCGTCGCGCCCGCTGCGGCCGCGCGAGCTTGCGAGAACTACTGTGCCTATTGATGCGCTTACTTGCCTACGACCGCTCTATTGTTCTCGTTGCTAGTTAACTTTACTGGCTTTTGTAAAATAGATTACTACTACTACCCGCTTTATTTGCGTGACAAATAATTAAGTTGGCCTTTTTGCTTTAAATCTTTAACTAAATTTATTTTAATAAAATGTAATGCTCTACTAAAGCTTACATGTTTTCTGTATAAGATAATTTGTTTTAATAGGTTCAGTACCTAACCAATTATGTTAACAATTCATTATTTATCTATTATATAAGTTTAAAAAAGCGTATAGCGCTTATGAACGTGTTTAAATTTGTTTAATATTATCTAGGATGAATGTACACTGGATTGTATTACTTTGATAAGTTAAGTTTATTAATAAAGATCTTTTAAAATTGATTGTATAGTAGTGTCAAATGGGCTGTATGGTAGTGTCAAATGGGCTGTATAGTAGGATCAAATGGGCTGTATAGTGGGATCAAATGGGCTGTATAGTAGTGTCAAATGGGCTGCATAGTAGTGTCAAATGGGCTGTATATTGGGATCAAATGGGCTGTATAGTAGGATCAAATGGGCTGTATGGTAGTGTCAAATGGGCTGTATAGTGGGATCAAATGGGCTGTATAGTAGTGTCAAATGGGCTGTATAGTGGGATCAAATGGGCTGCATAGTAGGATCAAATGGGCTGTATAGTAGTGTCAAATGGGCTGTATGGTAGTGTCAAATGGGCTGTATAGAAGTGTCAAATGGGCTGTATAGTAGGATCAAATGGGCTGTATAGTAGTGTCAAATGGGCTGTATATACATAATGGGCTGACACTACTATACAGCCCATTTGATCCCACTATACAGCCCATTTGACACTACTATACAGCCCATTTGATCCCAATTTACAGCCCATTTGACACTACTATACAGCCCATTTGATCCCACTATACAGCCCATTTGATCCCACTATACAGCCCATTTGACACTACTATACAGCCCATTTGATCCTACTACTTAACTGTTTCATTGACAAAAGAAAAATTACATGTGTCCAATATTTCTTTAAAACCTATCTGACGGACTGAATTGAATAAAAAAACATCACCCAGGAAACGACCCTATTTTATACAACAAAATTTAAGTAAATGTTAAATCCACTGTTTCTAATAATAAAGATTTAAAATTTATACCATCAGAAAGAGGGAATTCCTATGGTATAAAGCACTATCTGCCATGTTTTGTTCTAATTTGTTTGAAATAATTTGAGTAAGGGCCATTTGATGTTCCAAAGTAGAACATGCTAATTTGATCCCGGGATCAAGTATGCCCTAACAGATAGGGAACAAGTCTCCCCGTCCCTAGTACTTATAACAAAATTTTAAAAAAGTTAAGAAAACAAAACAATTGCTTAGAACAAACTTAGAATACACTCTCTTAACTGAATTTCTAAGCTATTTTTCAAACCAAACACGAATTATTATATCAAAAACTGTTCAAACAAACAAAAGACTGCCCAAGAAGGAAGATAAAGGTAATGGTATGTATGTACTATGTTTTTTGACAACAATGCTCATAATGCTAATGTTTATGTACACTTTAAAAATTCATAATTTTTTTATGTGTTTCCTTTTATTGATTGAAAAAGCTTGTTAAATGAAAAATAGAACTAATTCACAAAAATTAAGAAACAAGTAGAAAAGACAGTATCAAAATAAACTTATATTATAAACTTAATACTTTAATAAATTAAGTGTCATAATTTTTTTAAATAAAGAAAATTATGCATAATTTTAGCATTCGAAGTTCGAAATATATTATTATAACGACATTCAGTCTATCTTACGATTTCTCCGGCTGACCAAATAGGTACCTACTTAAATAAATTCCAATACATTTACTCCCAAAATATAAGGTTGAAAAGGTTGAAAACCGCTGACTTGGGGTAAGTGCGGCATAGTGCCGCACTTCCCCCAGGCATGGTAGCCGCACTTTCCCAAACAGTACACCTTGAGGTGAAATTTTTGAACTGGGATTATATCTTATTTCGCATAGATAAAAATAAAATAACTACATAAATACGAAGCTTGGGATCTAAAGAAAACACTAACGTATTAAAGATTATCCAATCTAAGCAAAAAACTTGTTTTGTAGCACAGCAACGCATACGTATCAACTACGATGTGTATTGAAATCCGAGTATTTATCCGAGAAATGAAAATGGCTACAACTCCTATTTCCTTAAAGTGGCGCTCCCAATTTTTTTTCAGGGAACTAATTTTGGCTCTTGTCATGACTAGATGACGCTTTTAGCAATAACATTGCTAATTTCTTGAATAATGATGCTTGCCGCACTTACCCCATAGCCGCACTTACCCCAACTGACCTTACCTACCTGCTACCTACTTTTCAAAGGTAGGAATAGGTCACTATATAGCATGAACATGCACCATCCATACAAGTTATAGCTGAAGACGACGATAGGCGGCTATGCCCCCCAAGATGGGAGTGTGGATCGGCACTGATACGGGCGCGCCGCCGCCCTGCCCCGGGCCGGGCGCTTTGGTATCTACGCTCGTGGGCAAACTGACAGAATGCGAGATGTCCCGGGGCTCCGCCACCGCCGCCGCCGGCCCGTCAACTGGGTACCTACAGCCCAACCCTTACCTACTGCCCGTACCTCGATGGAATATGCGCTCAGTCACGACTTCGGAGATTGATCTACATTTTTGATCAAGTCACGCAGGACAGAACTTCGAAAATAATAACACTGTCTCTACGACCGGGCAGGCAGGTTCACGACGCGTACAAACAACATATTATAGGGCAGGTAATTTAATAATTATGGCACTGCTACTTACCTGAATATTTCTGTGTATTGTCTGTTCCCCACACCTTTAAAGCAAAGCTTTCACTTATTCCTTCATAGTCCATCACACTTCAAATTCACAAAACACTTACCTACTTGTACAGTCACATTCGAACTCTCGACGAAAACAAGAAATGGCGAACGAATATCTACTGACTGATGACCCCCTCCCTCCCGCCTCAATCCCCCGTGGATAGGTGGCCTACTAAAATTAATCATATAATTAACAATATTTCTAGTAGTTATTATACTAAGCTAAGTAGTTGTAACAAAAATTTCTGGTTATTTGGAAAATACGATATCTTTTTGTAAAGTGAACGAAAAGTATTTAATGGTAACAGAAAATGTAATAAAGAATACTATTTTATAGTAGACGCAACAGTTTTTTGTGTAGACGCAACATTTTTATGTGATTACCATTCGATCTTGTATTCTTGTAACCCATTTTTTTCTCCGTGTAGTGCCAGCGTTACTTATTTTCTCACCAATTCTGGTCATCAATTTGCTGACAAGCAAACAATTAGCATAAAAAAATACAGTTGAATTGAGATATCCTCCTCCTTTTTAAATTGAGTTGAGAAGGAAACGCGCCGTCTGTTTTCACATCTGCAATATCCTCGCAGACTGAATATGATTGGCAATCGAGGACTTTCAGGATAGTTGGAGTAAGGAAGGAGGTTTTAATTGCTTTTTCAATTAGCGGGGAATCGCCTCGGGGTCTTCAAGGAGTAATGGACCGGGCAAAGACGTGAGGGGAACAGAGGGGGTAATGAAACATTTTATTAGAAAAGCAGTATCAATATTTACATTTATTTCTTCCGACTGATATTGATTATTGATATGAATCAGCTAGCAACGGTCAGCAGTTAGCTCAGTTTTTCAATTCAATATACATACTTATAATCATATATCATGCCATCTAGCCCAAAATTAAGCTAATCATAGCTTGTACTAGAACTAAGACCTAGGTTGCCTGAAAGAGATCGCTTTTAGCGATAAGGTCGCCCATTGTGCAACTTCGTTATTTCTCTTTTTCTGTATTTTGTTTTTCTCCCTTTTGGTGTGCAATATAGTGTACCTATTATATTGTAAGTAAATTCGAGACCAAATATCTCAAAAACCTTATCACTTAGGAGATTTGATCCCTGAAAACTTATCGTTCGCAATCATTTACTCTGTTGGACTAGTAGTTATGCTAAAGATGTTCGATGCTTTAAGAGAGCACATAAGGTATCACCAGACGTGTTAAATAAAATACAAAGAAAATAGATAAATAAAAAATAAACCATCTGGACAATCCACACAACATATACGATGGTAGATGTACTCTAGTTTCAGCATTTGGACTCTGTTCGGTCCATATAACATTACGATAGGTCTTCTTCTAGTAGGTTCTTTTCTCTTCTCTTACTACGAGTTGATTGAGGGGTCGATTCTTTCTGCGACTGCCGCAACAAAAAGCCTCATCTGCAACTTTATCTGTGAGCAGTGAAAGCTAGGCTGCATTATCAACAGCAACAGCATAAGCGGAAGCGATCATACCTATTTATTCCCTTTAACTTGACGACTGATGTGGCGCGGTGGGCGAATGTGACACGAAATTGACGAATTGTGACACATGTTTGTGCGGTGTGCAAATATTTTTCCGGGGTTGTGGGTGTTTTCTATGTGAAATAAAATAATATCTATCTATTTGATGTTATCGTATCACTACATAGTATAAAACAAAGTCGCTTCCCGCCATCTGTCTGTCCCTATTTATGCTCCTTGCGATCTTTAAAACTACGCAACGGATTTTGATGCGGTTTAATAGATAGAGTGATTCAAGGGGAAGGTGAAAATGTATAACGCACCAGTGCGCAGCCGGGGCGGGTCGCTAGTTAACCCTTGAAGGATTCTTTTCAAAAACCTAAAAAGGATTCTTTTCAAAAACCTAAAACCTCCGTCAAGGATCACGGCGGCGCTGCGGCGGTGGAGGGGGCAGACGATATTTACGACTCAAAGCACTAAAATGCTTATATCTCAAGAATTACTAAGTCTTTTTTCAAGATCTTGTCTGATTTAGAATCGAGAATAAATACACTATCGAAATATGTAAATTAAATTTGTCATAATGATACTTTTATACTCGCATTTCATCAATAAATTCAAAGCATTATTTCGCTTTTCAAAATAGCAAAAAACCTCTTTCCTTTCCTAAGGATGTAATAAATCAGGCTATAAACAAAACAAATTCATAGCTTTAGAGCTTGTTTTCAAAAAATCTACTCAAAGTAAGCCATAGTTTTTGAAAAAACGAAGAAAAAACTAATTATAGCACAGAACACAGCACACCATGAAAACTACGTGAGAAAAAACTTTTTTCTTTTTTATTTCTTTCGTTTTTTCTATTGACAATGACATTTAGAATGAAGTTTTGTTCGTTCGGGATCGAATGATAAAAAAATAACAAGCCAATACAAACCATAAAGCAATTAAAACAAAGATCTATTTGGCCTGTGGTTACCGGCTGCCCGCAGCCGGATGATCCTTGACGGTTAAGCAACTGTCACCGGATGCGGGCAGCCGGACGATCCTTTACAGGTTAAGTATATTTCAGTCATCTAATACCCATAACACAAGATCTGCGTATTTAGGGGCTAGATCTAGCCCCTAGCTAATGCTGCTAAAGCTAGATGATGCTGTGAGGTTGTCCTGGACCCGTAATCGTGAAAACGAAAATCGAAGTTTCGGATTCATTTTTGCACAAACGCTACCGTAGGTGACATAAAAGTTGGTTTTGTATGAAAACAAATCAGAAACTTAAATTTTTGTTTTCCCAGTTGGGTATTATGTATAACTAGCTGGTGCCCGCGACTTTGTCTGCGCAGGATTAGTATTTCGAATATACTCGCAGTTTCACCCTCGTAATCCCCGATCCCGTGGGAATTCCGGGATTTAATATAGCATATTAGTTACTCCAGACTATAATCTAACGCTGCGCCTGATTTCATCCATATCCGTTCAGTAGTTTTTGCGTGAAAGAGTAACAAACATCCATCCATCCATACTTACAAACTTTCCCGTTTATAATACTAAAATAGGATGTTTCATCAGGCACATTCCGCTCCCGCGAATCGCCATCACTCTGTCCGCACCCTAAGAAGAGACGATCATAATTCCGTTTGAGCGCCGGATGCTTGCTACAGATAGCAGCCATTCAAAACGAGAACTAACTTTTATGAGAAGCACGGGCACGCTTTGAGTGGACAATAAACAACACTCTGTGTTTAAAACGTTTGCAATAGTTGTTGTATGGGTTCTTCTCCATACAGCTTTATGGAATTATATGGAAAATAGTAACATAGATACATGAAAAACACTCCAGAACAAATATTTGCAGATCGTAGGTATAAAAATTTGTCCCGAGGCGGGAATGGTATCCGTAACCTCCTGCGTTGCAGGCGGAAATTTGCCCACCGCACCACATCGGTTCTCAATAAGGTTAACACAAAGAGAGAGGAAGAAAATGTATATCAGGTACTTACTAGTAAAAATTTATCAAAATGATTTTATTTACTTTTTTTGTGTTAAAAACTATTTTAACACAAAAATAACTTGGTCGTCTTTTGACTATGATTCTCTTTTCAAACTATTTCTTTCCGCGTATGGGTCGAAAATAGAATCGACCTGTACTTCAAATGCATCCTTAGTCTACTAGTAGCACATAAACCATCAGTGGTTGCTGTTCAAAGCCTTTGTGTTCTAAGTTAGCTGCACGTTGGTAACTTAACTAAACTTGCAAACTCAGACCTACCTAATTTGCATGTCAGCGGTTGTTGGTGCAATTCGGCAGTTTGATCACTTCACTGTTGCTAATAGGTTTTGTTTTGACTTGGACTTTGATTACCATCTTGTTTTTGTGCCAAGAAGTGGGTGTTGTGGTAATTTGTGGTAAATTGATAGTAAAAGTTATAATTTGTATAAAAATATATCAAAATAATAATATAAGTAAAAATATTTTGTCACATAAAAGACGGTAAATCAGTAAATCTTTTTTTAGAAGTAAAATAAAAGAAGACCTCAAAAAAATTGCATCAAAACGTCAAAACTCAGCGTGTGCTATGACAGCAAATCATGCTATAGCACTGGTCTTCCTGACCGTATCTACCACCCTTGTCAAATTTTGATCATCAGTCCAGAAAATAATAACAAGAATCGCGAGTCTTCGGAGTCAGCAAAATTCATAGCACATGACAATGTCAGCATATTCTTCATTAAAATACATTGCGATTATGAAGATCATAATTACATAATGTGAAGTTCTGGAATCCAAAGGTAAACAAGATCTTAGGATTATTAAATTATAGTGCGTAGTAATTATAGTGCGAGGTATATCTAAGAAATGAAATAACATCGCAAAAAAATACGATTTTGGACTCGAGAGTCCGTAGGTCGCAAAGATTTTCGATTTTCGAACCAAGTGACGAAAGATTTTCGTCACTTGGTTTCGTGGTGCAGTTGGTAGCGCATTCCGTACTGAAGACTGGTCGCGGGTTTAAGTCCCGTCAAAATCAAAAAAAATTGCGATGTTATTTGATTTCTTAAAGGAGATCTACTTTTTATTTGACTTTTCCATCTTACCTTTAATTTTGTCTAACTTATTTAGGAGGTTCCCAACTTTGACATCTTTTTCGAGTCTGAATAATGTATAATCTGTCTTTGGTTTCAAGTTTACGTTCAACTTTGGCTGTATAATTGGATTTGTTTACGATTCCTGAGATTTGTAATTCTTTATTCCTTCAAGTTTTGTTTAATAAGACTGAAGATCTAGTTTGAAAAGTTTTGCATTAAATAATAAACTTGATTAACTAAACCAATTAATACGTTCATGAGGGCATTGATTTGATATTTTTTCACAATTAAAAGGTCTAAAGGTATCTATGCCATTTTGGAAAATAATACAGGAGAAGGAATCCATACTCCTTACATCTCTATAAACTTAAGTTGGGATGGATGATTGTTCTCCTCTTTTTATCCCAAATCAGTAAATTAGTTCACATGGGATATAAATAGTCTTGAAACGTTCCAGAGAAACAACGAGTACCTACCTAATAAATAAAATTCTAGCTGGTAGGTAAGTCGAAAATGAAGATGGTAAATAATGATATTCGTAAATCTCAAATAATAAACAGAAATAGAATGAAAACTTTTAATTCGAATTATGGCCGAATAGAAGAATCATAGCTCCGATTGTATAGAAAGATCAGTCACTTCGTCTGATGTTTAACCGTAGATCTTGCTGCCATATCCGTAGCCGCCAAGGCCGCCCCAGCCAAGACCGAGTCCCTTGACACCTCCCAAGCCAAGTCCGTATCCGTTCAAGCCAAGTCCGTTGAGGCCAAGTCCGCCCAGGCCAAGTCCGCTAACGCCGATGGATTTCACGATGGGGACGCTCACAGGGGTGATGATGGGGGTTGAGATGATGGGCCGGATGATGGGGATGGGAGCGGCCTTCACCACGTTGACGGAGGACACTGCGGGCCAGCCGAGGCCAATTCCGTGGCCTGCGGGACAAATGAGACAAACGAGTTATAAGGCTGATAAGGCCGCCCATTGTACTTATCGTATTTTTAGGTAATGTAATTTTTCTTCTGTACAATAAATAATTTTTGTGTTGTATTGTACCTACTGTAGTGTAGTTAAATCCAGAGTTAGTAAAAGAAAACAATTTTATATAGGAAGGCCATCTTTTGCCAAGTCTTCGCTTACTTATGTGTGTTAGCAAATCAGTAAATTTCTAGAAATTCTTTATTTCTTTAGGCTTACAAAATAAGCACTTAGACATGTCAAATTTTAAACTAATGGTATATAATTATAAAAATAATATAAGCAATTAAATGTTAATAAAATAAATAAATAGTTGTACTGAATACAGATGATGTATTACAGTTGCCGCTAAAACAACCCATTTTACTAGATAATATTACGGAACCCTTTGCGCGCTATTCTGACTCGCTCGTCGCTGGAGTTACTTATACACGAGAGATTCTATGAGAACAAATTTAACTAAGACCCGAGTTTAACACCAGATGGTTACATTTTAAACAGTTGTTTTGATGTTTTGGCCCAAGTTTACATACTTTAAACAACGAAGCTATCTTGTGTGATTATCTTTTAATGAACAACAACCCTTAGTTTCTATAAATTTTAACATTTATATAACCCGACGATTAGCTTTTATTTTTTGTCATATTATTATTGGCTTTCCCTATTTTTGTATGTAACATAAAACTTTTGTTTAATAAATTATTTTAAAACTCACCTCCCCATCCGCCAATACCACCCAGACCAACCCCGACGGGGTTGCTCTGCACCCCAGCGACCAAAAGGCAAGCCAACTGAAAATATTAAGTATGATTAATGTTTGCAAGTCCTGTTTTTATTCTCCCATTCTGCTGGATACATCTGAAAACTGTTACACTAACTCCAACACAATACAATTTAAACAAAAATGTTTACTCGTGATAGATTTTTAGAATGGCCCTCTAAGACTGAGATGAATGGAATGAGGGAAAGGGGGCTTTTGCCGTGGAGTATGATACTCCTGGCTGAAATAATGAAAATAAAATGAATGACCATTCATCATATTTGACTGCTGATGAACCAAATTCATCGCTCATCATCATCAGTGCGACTTGAATCTGCTCAATAGCCGCAGTTCCAACCTGGTCACTGGTCACAATGATGATTTGACTGAACTTTTTTCTCAGTCGGATGCACCGAAAGCAGTCCGAGGGAGTTTTTGGGGAAAAGAGCGTTCATTTAAAATAAGATCGCCATAAAGTTATTGAGAAGATTCACAGATTTACACAAATAAATGTAGTAATAAAACAGACTGCTACTTACAACGATGTAGGTGTTCATATTGCTCCGAAGTTAGACGAAGTGTACTGTGTAGATGATTCTTCAGGCTTTTATATCATTAACAGGTCCATCCGTATGTTGAGTGCCGAATTCGCCGGAAGCCCTACGCACGCGAGCGTGCTGCAAATAATCGCGTTCTTGCATCATAGGATTAGCATTCAATATCCTTTTTAGACTCTGGAAAACATTGATCAGTCATCTGGTTCCCAGTCATGACCTAATCAAGGATTTCACCCACTTATCGGCACCCCAAAGTGAATGAGCAGTGTGCTCAACAGTAAGCTGTAAAATAAGCTTAAATTAGCAAGAGGCAGCTTTGAGCTGAGTAGAACCTAAGGGTTGCTATGGCCCTATGGCTTAGCTGGCAAGGGTTGATCTCTGGAGAGAATAATATTACCAAACTTGTTGACTTGTTGTTGCTTAAGCTAGAGCTGAATGGAAGACTATATGACCACAAAGTAGACATGCCATTAACATGTTCCGCATTGTTTTCCATATAACTAAATCTGAACGGCTCGTGCAGTAGTTTTCAAATTATACATCTTTTTAGTTCCAGGCAAGACGATAGGAATACCCAACACGTTTAACAAACATTATCTTGCTAAACGCTGGCTTCAAGGCTTCTTGCTTGGCCTCGCAAATAAATAATCGCTACTGGCTTCAGTCCTGCGCCATAGTCCGGTTCAGTGAGAGAATCAAAAGTGTCCTTTCCTTTTTGATGCTCTGAAAAGCTGTTTTGACACACTCCGGTTTTATGTGGCCAAGATGGTCTTTATTTATTCTACGAATACAAAATAATACATTTGGAAACAACGATTGATGACATATGAAGATCAAGACTAGGTATTCATAAAAAATGATAATTGTCAATAATCGTTTTCATATTGTAAAACAATTGTATGACCAAATTGAAAAGCGTTTTAAGTTTCAAATTATGGACATACATTTTCGGCAAAAGAGAAAGGTCTTCTAATGTTGTTAATTTATCTACTATGTAAACAAACAATAAACATGAAACCAACAAAAACAATCAAGGCCTTTGAACCAAAGTAACAAGCAAGTAGCAAGAATGTAGCGTAGTGACAAGGTTCGATTGAAATTCAGTACAATTACCGGCTCATGAAATATTGAACGATAATTTGAAATAATTACAGCTCGTTTTGGCGAGCACATGATTTGTAGGTTATATTTTGAATAATCATCAACCCATTAGCATCTCATTGAGTTTACTTTGTTTCCTTTGTTTTAGGCAGTTAATTAGTACCTAATTTGTTGCTCACCCGAATTTTAATTAAGTAAAATACTTATAATCAAAGATGAGGAAAATTAAAACTAGTACGAGTAGGTTGAGTGCCGTCTGCAATTATTGAGCTAACTGCAGACTGACGGAGAAAATTACAAACAGTCTAAAGGTAAACTTGACCTACTTTGCTTAATCCGGTATGATCCATATCCAGTTAGAAGCGTCTCCAAGACACTGGCTGCATTGCATTATATCAATATAGTAGTATTTCTGAAATTTTTGAACCTTATGGTTTCGATTTATAACGATTATGACATATTTGTGTGAGTGTTTGTGTATTATATCTTGATGTATCTTGATTGTTTTTCCTTTCAGCATAGGCCTCCTCTAGATTCTTCCATAGCTGGTCATGTATTTTCCTTGTAATGTACGTTGTTACTTAGGTTTAATTTAAGTGTGTGGTAGGGACACGCTTGCTAATATTAGGCCGTCCTAAAATAACAGAAGCTAGTTTGCTTAGTTTGCACCTTAGTCTGCATAGGCCTTAATGTTATATAAATGAAACAGAAATAGAAGTCCATTGTGTAAGCCCCTTTTGTGTAAAAATAGAAATGAGAACTTTCAAATATTACTAGTTAATGTGGAATATGAAATTTATAATTTATTTTTTAATTAGTTACGCAGTTCAAAAAGATAAAATTTCATACCTAGGTAAGGCATCGACATCTTTTTTCATCACCATTTTTATTTAGATATTAAATCATTAAATTTATTTATCTAGCAATAGCCATAATAGTGTCTTCTTGGCTCTCTGATGACAGCATTGCCACGTTGAAATATAAGAGTACATATATAAACAAGTCTGTTCTTCCATAGTATTTTGTCTTATGGTGCCTATACTGCTGTTGGGGAACGCTGCAGATATTAACACCGTATTTGTGCTGCAGAAGAGGGCTGTTCGTGCAATCTATAATTTGGGTCAGTTAACAAGTTCAAAAAAAAAATCCAAACTTTTAAATCTAATGATACCGATAATTTTTTTTTTTTGTTTTGGGGACGCTTCCGACTGGTATTGACATGGATCAATTGAACTACCTTTAGACTGTTTGCAACCGTCTGCAGTTAGCTCAATGGTTTCAATTGTATATACTAGTTGTAATTTTTACTATTCCTTGATTGTAATTTTCGTTGTTAATAAAGCAGGAATATTTTGATAATTGAATTTTTGACGTTTCCAAGAGTTCTGTGTGGTTTAAATCCAATAATACACTTTGAGTTATAGTTAAGACGCCAGAGGCCTTTAAGAGAAGTTTAATAAGACCTTTTAAATTATTTATTTTTGAATATAATCAAACAAACAGCTGCAGAGAACTACCTCAAGGTAATAATAAAAATCCCGTCACAATTTGTATCCTTCTCCAGACAGTTTAATACTCTTTCGCTGCGAAAATAAAGTTTATTTTCGCAATAGAAACAGTAACGACAGAAAAGCTCTCAGGGGAAATAAGTGCATCGCAAATTCTTTTGCAAAACGCGTTGCTATTTGAAATTCATTATCCGGAGTGCTGAAATACAGCGACGTGAATTGTCTACCAGATGGTTTGGTTTGTGGGTCATTTGAATAAAGCTCTGAAATTCAACTACTTATTCAAGAAGAAACGTTGTCACTGAATTATAAATAACTAGCGATCCGCCACGGATTCGCATGCATGTATAAAACATAATTATAAACCTTCCTCTACAGTCTCTCTATCTATTTAAAAAATCGCTTCGCACCGCATAATTTTTATTAGTATCTGAAGCAGAAGACAGGGCGTTATGGCGCTCATTAGGGGAAGCCTATGTCCAGCAGTGGACAAATATAGGCTGATGATGATGACTAGCATCTGTATGCGGCTTCGCACGCGTTGTTTCTATGCAAACTTTACAAGGATATTTCCATCCCATGAGAACTGATTTTTGAGATGAAAAGCCTAGATTGTTTATTTTGTTCAAAATTTAAACCCGGTCAGTTCAGTAATGTTTGCATGAAATAATAATAATAATTTCAATTCAAGAAGAAAGGTCTTATGGTAAACAAAACAAAGCAAACAAAATAAAGTACTTAATCAAATCTTAGACCTATTTCACATATTGGTTTCGTCACCTCGCTTTAACTAAGTTCTAGACTTGTGATGTAGACGCGAGGGTTCTCTACCTCAGTAAGTTAGGCTTACACTATAATAGTAAAACACTTTCGAGTCTTAAGGATATCTGGATATAAACACATAAATCGTTTAAATTATTTTAATTTATAATTTTAGTAAGAAATATTAATCAGCTTATAAAACATTTAATTAAAAGCCTATTTACACACAGCTCATTAATGATGATTTAAAAGAGATTATATGTTGTGTCAAATCATCAAGCTCAAACTCAAGCTTTGTTTTTGTGACTTACTTAAACGCATTTGAGCCTTTTGACTATTATTTATGTTAAAGGCCCACTTCAACGTATTATACCATGAACGTGCTAGGTGTCAGACAGAACTTAGGGTGACAAATCTAAACCGAGCTGTGCTGCGCTGTACTATGTTTGGTCAATAGAAACAGCGTAGCCTCACACGGCGCAGCACAGCATGGTTAGTTTGTATCCTCATTAAAATATTAGACGAGCGAGTTATGATTGGTATTTATCGCGTTTATTTACGCGATAAATACCCGTACATAAATATTTATAATAATGTGTTCTGATCGCGTTAGTTTAAAAAACTTAATCAGCACAGCACAGCTCGATTTAGTTTTGTCACCCTTAGACTGAATATTTTGACCACCACCGTTAAAAATCTTTTCGAATTATATACCTGCTGGGTCCTGACAAGTGTAATTAACGTGTTCAATAATGGATGCTGTCCAGTTCGTTTCTTTCTTTTTCATTCATGTTTTTGTATCCCTACTTGTGTTAAATTTATACATTTGCATGCCCACTTACCACTTAACATAATGAACTTATATCTAGATCATGACTTTTATTCATTTTCTTTTGGTTTTTTCGGAATAACTTTGCCTGGAGACAACAGATAATCAAACACTCAGGCCGTTAAGTCGGTTAACTTTGACGTTTATCGTCTGAAAACTTGTGTCAAAACATTTAAATGACTGTTTAAAATTTAATCATCTGTTGGTGAATAGTAGCGCCACCACTTATTTTATCATATACTAGCGACCCGCCCCTTCTGCCCCGGCTTCGCACGGGTTTATTATACGTATAAACCTTCCTCTTGAATCAATCTATCTATTAAAAAAAACCGCATCAAAATCCGTTGCGTAGTTTTAAAGGTTTAAGCAGTCAAAGGGACATGAAGAAATAGGGACAGAAAAAGCGACTTTGTTTTATACTATGTAGTGATAGTGAAGTAATCCCGTTAAACAAAGGGATTTCCGAAATTCACACGTACAGTTGATTAAACCTTTAATAAGCTTTTTATAATAATAAATAAATATATATAAATAACTAAAAGTAAGTAGTTTTAACTTGTTTAGTTTTGGAAGTGATACGAAGTTGCCTTTGTGGTGGTTTGCGCCTTAAAGTAAATAAGGTAACTCAAACTCTATATTTGTATATCTTGGCCAATTCTCACATTTTAACATATAATAATAACATGCCTTTTAAATAGTATTAAGTTAAATTAATTCTATGATATATTTTTATCTTCACAAACTCCTGGTTCCGGAGGAATGGCCAGGGTGTTGGTGCCATGTTTCAAGTTCTCTGGGTGATCCTGAAATGGAAACAGATTGAAGTTATCGTGATTTGAGTAAGCAGAAAAATAACGTGTGTATATAGCTAGCTTATAAGCTTAGTATATAACTAATTATAAACAATCCGATTAACTGCAAATGCTGGCTGCATTGCCCCTCTAAATATTATAAACTAGCCATAGGCAAAGCCGGGGGGCTTTGAAAGGTTGTATTAACCAAAGTAAACCTTCCTCTTCAATAACTTTATCTATTAAAAATAAATTTCATCGAAATCCGTAGCATAGTTTTAAAGATCTAAGCATACATAGGGTCGGACGAACAATGGGAAGCGAATTTGTTTTATACTATGTAGAGACTCACGTATTCAGGTGTTCGGTGCATGTGCATGGGTTTCATCATTTTCTGAGCTCTCTTCTGGGCAGATGCCGCTCTCTGTTGCAGAATCTGAAATCAAACATTAGATGAAAACTTAAAAGAAATGGATATGCCAATGGGCATAAACCATACATGACTTGGTGAGAAGGACACAACTCTTAGCTGAATGCCCGAACGGGCTGATAGCAAGAACAAAAAGAGAAATAAAAAAACAGGATTAAAGTAGGGACTTTTTTCTTGCTCGCAATCGTCTGTTTTGTCTCTGTTTCTCTAATTCTCTATTAATTATTAGCCTTGCTTTGGACGCGAAACTTCCATTCTCTTGTAGCATCTGTCATGTCAACAGCCCAAGCCGAAGTTCTATTCGACATCTAAGTGGTGGCCTTTGCGCGTATTGCTTCGTAAATTAACCCGCGAGACGCCCTCTGCCCGCCAAAAGTCCGGTAACGCATAGCCATTGCGGTCAACAGCGTAAAGTCCGTTCGAAAAAAGAATACCGTCTGTCTCCTCAGCTCAGCCTCAGCCAGCTTCTCCTCGATATGCGGCAGGCTGATCTCTGGCTGCGTGGGCTGAAGCAGTCTCTGCAGGCGGGGGGGAGGGGACTCTCGTGAACCCCCCTCGAACTCTTCCAGCGGGATCTCGAACGCTACCGCTGGAATGATATTAAATAAATCACTAGGTACTTAGTATAAAACAAAGTAACTTTCTCTGTCCCTATGTCCCTATATCCCTATGTCCCTTTGAATGCTTAAATCTTTAAAAATATGCAACGGATTTTGATGCGGTTTTTTTATAGATAAAGTGATTCAAGAGGAAGGTTTATACGTATAATAAAACCATGCGAAGCCGGGGCGGGTCGCTAGTAATAAATAAATAAATAAATAATAGTGGACAATCCACACAGCACCATCTACCCCCAAATTAAGCTAGGTACTCAAAGCTTGTGTTATGGGTACCAGATCACTGATATATTTAATACATTATATACATAAATAGATATTTATTAATATACCTACATATTAAACACCAACGAAACAAATTTCTGCAGATCGTGCACAAATTTGTTTCAAGGCGGGAAACGAACCCGCAACCTCCTGCGTCGCAGGCGGACCTTAGCCCACCGCGCCACATCGGTCGTCGATTGGTTGGTAGATGGGTGTTGGTTAGTTTATGAACTGGTCATAACTGAAGGTTCGGTCACTCAAATAAAGCGAAAAAATTCTCTTCTGAACTCATCATCGTCAAACTATATTAGTCCACTACTGGACTGGACATAGGCCTCCCCTAAATGAGCGCCATAGCGCCCTGTCTTCAGCTTGTCGTTACTACACATTGAAGGTAAGCATATTTAAAGAAAGAATGTGGTCCCATATTAATTTAATTTAGATCTGACCAGTAGATTTTCAGATATATAATAATGAGTATTTTCACTAACTTCGACTTCATCGATGATTTTCTCATTTTACTTAGAATTTTAATTCGTTTAGTGTTTTATTTTAGAATCAATCTAAATTATCGACTTACGATATTGGTGATGATGTCAGATGTTATCAAAATAGTACGCGTGGTCCGAGAGCTGGTGAGTATCTAGCGCAGCGCATCAGCATTACCATATAGCGTGGTAAAGCAGCCGGTGTCTTGGGGACTCTTTCGACTGGTACTGATATTTTGGGGGTAAAAGGTGGTATTCCCCCAAATGTTTACAGGAGAAGATCTTCCCTGTACCGGGTCGGCCCATCTGGCCCACTTACCCGGGGTCTTTCGACCAACAGTTGATGTCGGAAAGTTCTATATAGGCTAGATGTTGCAGAAACCAACGCTTGCGCGATCTAGGAATAATGGTCACGTGATCTACTTTTTGCACTCAGAATTTTTGTTATTTCATTTTCATTTTAGTTCAGCGCACATCATGCTAGATGTCGCTACATCATGAATCAGTTGAGCTACCGCTATGTGCTTGCAACAGTCTGCTCTTAGCTCAATTGTGTTTTAATTGTATGTACTATTTTTAATTTGTTTCTTTTTGTACACATACATTTTTGTATAATCATCATCATCATCAGCCGGCCTCTCCTAATGAGCGCTATTTTTGTATTATATGAAATTTTGTACTCACGGGGTTTTGGTTTTACCGGCGTGTCTGGCAAAACTTCAGTCGGCAAGTCATCATCATGAGTTCCATGGCCATTGACGCCGTTCCCATTGACTCCATTCCCATTGGCAACCTTTGTGTGACCATTTGCTGGGTTATCCTGGGAGCCCACCACGTTGCTTGATGTACCACAACCCATTTTAGAGTTTAAAGGAAGTTCAGACAGTCCATTTCACTTTGTAAAAGTTTGTGAAAGTCACTAGTTTTAAAAGTACTCGATTATATAATCACTCATTTTTATTATTTAGGTTGAGGTATTAAAGTCCATTTTAATTCATACTCAAACTAATATGAATGATGTTGATTTGCTTTTAATTGGTAGATTGTCACTTTTTTCGAATAGACCTTTTAGAATATTGAATTCCTTTTTCGAACGAGGAATCCCTTCGTCACGTTATCATACATTAAAGTTGGTACGTTCAATGCTATTAAAACCTCATTTTAAAAACTATTTAATGGAACAGCCGTTGACCAAAAAGGATTATCTCTTTTTGGGCCAACTCGCAGCATAATAAAACTTCTGATTCGACGGTTTTATCGCTCTATTATCAGAGTAAACTTGCTCCCAATACTTGGCCTAAATCCCTACTAAATTGACCCACAGTTTCCAATCAAAGGCTGACCTCAATTCTGAAATCGGTCCCGACTCATCGCCACCATTAACCTGAAAAATGTAATTGAATTAATTGTACCTTGGTGCTTTTGGGAAGGATAAAAGAGCCAATTTGTCACAAGGGGGGGCATGCTGATAAAGCGGGCTCTTGTATAGTCTAACGTTGTTGATGGAATAAACGTTTGGAATTTTGATCCAGCGTTTAGACTCAATGCTGGATGTATGCAAATAGCTATTTGCCTTACACTTTCCTATAGATCCAGGCTAAATAATCTCCAAGCCAAGGGCGCTTTTACTAAACTGACAGCTAAAGAACTTAAAAAACTCAGCAATTACCAAAAAGTAGATTCGTTTTCTTGCACCCTGAAACTCCTTTAGTCTATGACGGGACAAATTACGCACTCATTGCAGTTCGAGCAATTACTTATTTTCAAACTAAACACAGCCATTTAAAAAAAAAAACCCGCCGCTCGCACGTATAGCAAAAATATGAATCGCGCAACAACCAATGCGCGAAAGGAGCTTCCAAGCTCAACTGAAATAAAAGCTAACTGTCAGCTGTCAGTTCTCACGATTATGCACTTGAAAGTAACCAGCTGTGCCCCGGGGCTTTCGACCCTGACATCGCACTCATTATTTTAATGAATATGGATACGTAAGTTTTGGAATGCTTTTGAATAATCTAGTTCAATAACTTTATTTTTAGTATAGAAGACCTACAGGATAAAAACAATAAACGATAAATACAACTAGTAACAAAATATCTAAGCCGTCACCAGAAGGCAGAGTTCCCAGAATGCTGGAAGCAATGCCACGTTGAATGGCAATGATTATTCGTTGACCGAAATGGGAGCCAGTATTCTGATTATCTGATATAAAAAACAGGTTTTTTTTCAAAGCAAAAATGAGGAAATTTTAGTCGAAGTCAATAAAAACCGCATTCATAAGATTAACTAAAAAAGTATTGTAGGATCTTCTTCATCAAACTCATACCATAATATGACAGACTTTCAAATAAAAAAAGAATCTTCAAAATCGCAGCCAGTTAGAATTATCAGGTATAAAGGACAAGAATATTTACTCTCATTGAGATCCTCCTTCTATTAACAAACTAATTAAATAAAACAAAGGATTGGTTGTAAAACGTTTTCTTGCATGTTTTTAGGTTTAGGTACCAGTTTCACCACAGTTCAAATATGGGTAGGTACTGAAATAGTTTGAGGTTTAGCCCAAGCTTTTTCCTTTCTCTAATGAAAATTCCACGAAAACGTTTCCAAAATACCTAAACGAGTTTTATTTATTGTTTAAAAGTTTCGGTTTCTACGGATGTTGTATTAAAGCAAAGGCCAACAACAATTTTCAAAATGGCCGCGGCGGCGGGCTGTGGACTAATGTAAACAATTTTTCAATGGACGCAATGTGTTTCCGAGAAGTCAGGCACACATTGAGATCTCTACAATAGGAAATGTCGGACAATATAAATAAATTTATAAAGATCTTGCTAAAATTCACATCGAGTGCATAGGTGATCGGATTACTTACTGGCATTTTTTCATTCAACGAATTAGCATTGCAATTCAACGTAGCAATGCTGCCAGCATTCTTGAAACTATGCCTGTTGATGGCTAGGTATTGTGATTTGTCATTATGTTGTTGTTGCCTAAGAAATACATCCCTTTTTTAAAAACCCGTTAATTATGAAACAGAGTAGCGAAGGTGTCATGTTACTATTGGACACCACGACAGGGTAGATTATCAGGGGGGATTATCTTAAAACAAATGAGATTAAAACTAAAAGCTACATCACCCAACATAGTACCTAGAACCCTACAAAACATAATTTCCGATTCCTTCCGCCTTGCGAAACTCGTAATTTCCTCAGATTGCTCTCGGTGTGTTTCAAGCCGGAGCCGTCCCGGATGGATTGCCGGCAATCTTTCCTGATTACTCTCCGCTTGCAGAAAAACATTGAATGTACTTTACAGGGTCTGTGCCTTCAAGTTATTAAAGGAATACTGGGTTTGCTGTTTTCTTGGTAATGTTTTAAGTAATACCAACGTTTAGTCATCGCCACGGAGTCTTGATTTTAGGTATAAAACTTTTGCGGAAATTTAGTTCAAAGTGTAGGTACGTTTCAAAATGTTGAAAATATGTAAGTTCCGGTTTCGGATTTTATTTATTGTGTAACCAATCTAAAGGTGCGTTGTCTCTTTTTCACAGATCTGTAATTTTATCAAGAGTGAGACGAAAAGCATTCGACAACAGTTTTTTGTTATAGTGCAAAGTTGCTTTTCAACAGCGTGCTCAATTTTGATGACCGAGTAAGCGAAGGATTCTAAAATAGGAAATTACACCTAAACCTGAGCGTTAGCGAGCGAGGGAATCAAATAAGCACAAGGTAAAAAATCTTTGCACTAGAGTGCGACGCCTAACTTTTCATCCCACCTCAGCGAGGAAATTACTAAATGCAAAAGAAGAAAATGGCGCGCACAAAGCAAATTATAAAAAGTACACCAAGAAGGTTAGAGTCTGATCTTTTTAACAAATTAAAATGGGTTGTATGATAAATTTGGCACCATGGTATAGTAAATAGGTTTCATGATGTTTTCAATTCACAAACTGATTCACTCGATGTTCTAAATTCAATTTAATTTGTCCTCTAGAGAGGATAAAAACTGCTTTTGCACTCAAATATCGAAGAGCAAATAATAGCAAAAGCATAAAGCAATACTCGTTCCGAGATGGGATTAAAAGTAATTTTTATTCATCTAATGCTGCACTAAAGCTTAGCTATATACATACACGTTTTCAACGTTACGATACAGGCTACGTCGTAGCAAAACGTTGGAAATTTCTTGAACAATAGTTTAGAAAAACGAGCTGGATGAGCAGAGAAAGGACTATCCAGCTATCTTCTCTCTTTAACGTGCTAACCATATAAATTAGAAATAATATAAAAAAGGTGGAAAAATGTAGGTATAAGATTTTGTTGAAAATATCAAGACGTCCTTGGTCGTATCTGACTCAATACAATACCTTATCAAGTTATTACATATTGTGCCAACATTTGCTTTAAAATTTTAGGTACTTTATCACACAATAGGCGAAGTTTGAAACTACCTATCAAATCAATAAGATAACAAAAATAACTACAGTGGAATAAATTTTCCTTCCGAATTCTTCGATTTTAATTATAAAACTTCCACTAGCTATACGGTAATATCAATTCACTAAAGTGCTAGGCCGAGAGTAGAACCCGCGTGCCGCCGCGGCCGCATCGTTACCCGAACTAGCGCGATTAGTGTGGATTACATTCAGACAGACTTTTTCCATTCCAACCCCTGACATGAGCTTACTGCGACTTAGAACTTTGATACTGTTTCTGGTAGAGCCCTTAATTTTCATGGTAGGTACCTAGGTATACGGTGCAAAACGAATGAAATCATTGGCAAGTAACACGTTCTAGATGCTCTAAGCTTGATGAAACCTCCTCTCTAATAACATATGTAGTTTGATCCTCTAGTCATAATAACCTGATAAGTGTTTCTTCTTACTCTGACTTATGACAATAGAAGAAAACGAATGTCAAAAAAGCTAAGAAACGTATACTTACCTACCTATGAATAAGGCAAGTCTTCTGCTGTAAGTAATAATTGTAGAAGAATGAAATATATAGGTAAGATAAATGACTGTAGTGGGGTTTTTCCTGTTTTCTATTTTATTGGCTTCTTTTACTCCTGAGTCTATTTTAGCATACTCAAATGATCTTGGTGCAATGATCAACGATCAATATGACAGAAGAGTTCCATGTCAGTAAAAGTATCAAGACTCGTCACTCGCGCATATTAAGGAGCACAAAGCTTACATACAAATTACCATCGTGAATACAAGCTGACCTACTGACAGGTAAAAGCTATGGAGTGGACTTTTGTATAATTTCATACTTTAATATGATCATCAGCACTAGGTGTACATTATTGTATCCAAAGATAGTTTAAGTTTTAAGGTTTCTTTTCTTTTGTTTGTTTGTTTTTCTGTTCCCCGCAGTGTCACCCGCTATAATTTCAAATTTTCTTTTTTTTTTTGCTTTACACAGTTATAACTTCAATATCAATTACGAAAATTCGTTCAAGCTATAGAAAAAAATTAAAACAAGTATATTATACAATTGAAAGCTAACTAAGCTAACTAGCACACGGTTGTAAACAGTCTAAAGGTAGCTCAATTGATCCATGTCAATACCAGTAGGAAGAGTCCCCAAGACACTGGCTGCATTACCACGCTGTATGGCAATGCTGATGCTCTGATACTCACCAGCTCTCGGGTCACGCGTCACATCGAGCAGAAGCTTAGATAATTAAAAAAAACGGAGATTTGGTACCCCACGGAGCTAGGCTCCATTATTTTTTTAATAAAAAAATTAATGGTATAAAAATATATAACTAAATTAAAAATAATATATTTTAATACTTATATAAGTAGGTACATTTTTGTTTATTAGTAATACGCTTATTAACTACTTGTAACGCTGATATTTATAAGCTTTTGTGGTTTTCCTTTAAATAAATAAAAGTAAAAAATCAGTTTCACTCCTAAAGCCTGACGCGACTCCACGCCACTCGCTAGTCAATCACCAACACCTCCATTGATTGCCACTACATAATGCAGGAGCCACCCCCTCCCCCGCACCTCCTCTAATTGAGGCAGTCGCCAGCGAACGCTGAGCTGGCAACCCGAGGCTTTACTTTTAAATTAATATTGTGGTATTACCATATATTAATTAATTTTTATTAGTAAAACTAATCATTACTTACATAAAGTCGTTTCCCGCTATCTGTATTCTTTAAAACTACGCACCGGATTTTGAAGCGGTTTTTTTAATAGATAGAATAATTCAAGAGCAAAGTTCTCTTAAGAGGAAAGTTATCTTAAACTTTCAAGAGGAAAACTCTCGTCTCATTATCACTTATCACTCGTGCAAAGCTGGGGCGGGTCACTAGTAAAATTAAAATTTGTCCCAAGGCGAGATCGATCACCGACACCAAAATTTAAAATTTCACTTGTCTAAGTGCTATGAAGAAATAAAGATATTGATTTACTTGATCCCGCAACCTCCTGCGTCGACGACCGAAGTGGCGCGACAGGTTATGGTCCAACTTCGACGCAGAAGGTTGCGGGTTCTCGGGATATTTGTTCCGGGGTTCTAGGTGTAATCTTTGTATATAAAAAAATATATCTGTGTAATGTATTTTATAAGTATATAAAGTTTTCTAGTAGGTACACATACCTATAACACAAGCTCTGCTTAGCTTAAACTAGATGGTGCTGTGTGGATTGTCCAGCATTATTATTTATTATTTGTAACATAATATTTACACACAACTAACATAGTGCCTAGGTAAGTATAGTAAAAAGCATTAGGTCCATTTCGGTTCATTTGTTTTATTTTAAAATGCAAGACTAACAGACACAGGTCTCAGTCAACTGGTTGGCATAGAGTAAAAACTTTGTTGTCTCTGGTATGTTTGTGCATGTCGATAATGTTGTGCTACATTATCGATTTTACTAATTATTAGTGTCATAGCGCGGCGCGTTGGCTTTATGGGCTTCACTATGTGTGAGGAACATAGTGAACTCATTTATATGCATTTTATACAACGGAAATTGCAAGGAATAGAAAAAATTTAAACTGTATAGACAATTGAATTGAATTGAATTGAGAGAACAAAAGTTATCGACATAGCTCAAAGAATTAGCAAGCTAAAGTGGCAGTGGGCCGGCTCAATCTCGCGAAGACGACTACCGACAACCGTTGGGTTAAACGTGTTCTTGAGTGGAGACCGCGACTTGGCAAACGTAGTAAGGTCAGTTGGGGGAAGTGCGGCGTATTATATTTTAAGTTCACTTTGCACTCGAATTGTGTTTATATGTGAACATTTTTAAATAATTTATTTCATTACCACGTTTCCTGATGAATGATCTCCAAATGGAACCTGCAATTTTAGAGTTCTGAAGTAGTTTTCTATGTATTTCATTGGATTTTTAACAGCATGTCCATAGCCGTACTCTCCCAACGAAATGGGGTAAGTGCGGCAGGGGTCTACAAATGCCAGTAAATGACTCTTTTTTTTTTAATTTCTACGTGAATATCAGAAAGAGGAACGTTCAAATAAAAGTCTCTATTCGACTCTTGGATCCTAGAAAAAAGGTTCACCGAAAAAAAATAGAAAATTGTGAAATGGGGGAAGTGCGGCATAATTCCTAAGGAACAAGCTATCCAGTGGTGCTAAACATTTATACCTGACTGCCCAAGAAGGAAGATAAAGGTAATGGGATGTATGTACTATGTTTTTTTTACAACAATGATCATAATGATGATGTTTATGTACACTTTAAAAAATCCGTCTATTTTTTTATGTTCCTTTTTATTGATTGAAAAAGCATTTTAAATGAAAAAAGAGTTTGAGATTAGTATTATTTTTTATTAATTTAACTTATTGAGTTTACTATAATCAAATAATTCACAAAAATTAAGAAACAAGTAGAAGAGACAGTATCAAAATAAACTTAATAAAAACTAAAAATAATTAATAATTTAAGTTTCATATTTTTTTAAATATTTATAAGAAAATTATGCCTAATTTTAGCATTCGTTGTTTTCTTAGAATTATAAGCTAATAACATTCAGTCTCTCATAAGTTCCTAAACTAATTTAGTGATAGTACGCGGCGCAAACGCGCCAAGTCAGCAATAACAGCGGCTAAGCCGAGCCCTCAGTGTCCCACCTCAGTCACTCCAGCAACCTCCCTTAGGAAACACATAGCCTAATTAAGGTTTATAGATTATCGTAAATGCCATTTCTTGTATCCGTGTTTCGTGTGTAATTAATAGACTCAGTTTAACGCACAAAATATCTTTTATTCAACCAACCCACAGTAGCTAAATATAGACTTGTAACATAATTACAAAAGTGGTGACCCCGACGTGATGATTATAGAAAATGTATTACTGTGGGCAGTGTTAAAGTGAAGAGAACAGTGGAGAAAATAGATGGAGTGACTCCCTCCCGATGAAGTCCACGCCTCGGGAGGTTAAAGAAAAGCATAAAGCAGAACATAACAGGATGACGCAATTCAACGGAAAGACGCCACGCCACGCGGTATGGAATGCGCAGCAGATGACGTCAGCAGATCCCTTTCCTACCATCTACAGAAGCCCTTATAGACGAGAAATATTGGCAGCGCATGACCGGGAAGTGGTTCACCCGCGGTCCAGACGCATATTATGGTTAAGCGGCAGATGAAGATTTATAGAGCCAGCTATATCTGAGGTATATTCGATCCTATAAAGAATGGTGTTTAGACCTGCAGATTCACTCAAGGATATTGCCCGGTTTGAAGTCGGTACGCTCACCGGAGGATCAGTGTTGGATTTTGGAGATATGGCTCATTCCCACTGCTTTGAGTGACTGGCATTCGATGTTCCTGCGCTACATGGAGACCAAGAGAAATAAATCCTGTGATTTTGTGATTTGAAGGTGCTGTTGTGTAGGACTGGACGAGCGAGACGTAGTTTTCAATAGTGTGTGTGCGTTAATTTTTTTTAGAAATTATAGAAATGAGTCTAGTTAATTTTTTTTTCCGAAATGCTCTATAGTTGCTATAATAATGTTTTGTGGAAAGTAAATTGTTTATTAAACACATTTGGTTTTACCTTGTTATATCATAACTATAGGGAATCCAGACTAAGTTTATAGTGTTAAAATTTTGTGTAGGTCACTCATGGTTAAAGAAATTGTTATTTGTGTACCTACTTGTGTTATGTTATGTACTTATGTGCTATGATCAGGAAATATGATTGTAAAGAAATTATTATGCCGACTGTACTTAATGTGTGCTAAAGAAATGTATTAGGTAAACAGAACATTTTATTGAAATTTAACTAAAGACGAATGTAGTTTAAAAATAACATTTTTATAGGGATATTAAATAAAACACTTATATTTTTTTTACAGTTTAATTGTCATTGTTCATTCTTATACAACTTTATTAAAAGAAAAATGTATTTTAAAGCTTTTCAAAAAACTATGTATGTAATTTTGTAGGCTGACTGTATTTTATCGTGTTTGTTGAAATTAACTTTGATTGTACAGTACCTACTTAGGAATGCGACTTCGTAACGTGAGCGCATTGTTGATGTCAGCAAATTTTTGTATGAAGGCACGGACTTGTGCAGCTTGTAAGATTGTTTTGAATTGTAAAGTTTTGAATTGAAGATTACCGTTATGGATAAAATTTTTAATGAGAAAAATTTTGAAAAAGGGGAGGATTGATGTGGTGACACAGTTTAGGATATAGTACGCGGCGCAAACGCGTTTCGCTAAGTCAGCAATAACAGCGGCTAAGCCGAGCCCTCAGTGTCCCACCTCAGTCACTCCAGCAACCTCCCTTAGGAAACACATAGCCTAATTAAGGTTTATAGATTATCGTAAATGCCATTTCTTGTATCCGTGTTTCGTGTGTAATTAATAGACTCAGTTTAACGCACAAAATATCTTTTATTCAACCAACCCACAGTAGCTAAATATAGACTTGTAACATAATTACAAAAGTTATGTATCATTATTTTAAAAAAACTTAATCTATTACGTAGCCATAGAAAATAAATGTTTCAAAATAAATCTCGCTTAGTATTCTAGATTCAGGCTTTCATAAGTTCAAAATATTAAGGCGGTCTTAAAACTTAATTTTGCATATTATTATAACGACATTTAGTTTACCTAACCTAACTAACCTAACTGTGGTAGATATAAAGCAACGATTGTACCCAATGAGGGTCCAGTTCAAGCTGCACCATCTTCAGTTAAGGATTTAGATTTAGTGTTAGACAATCAAAATACTAGGAAGACTGTTATATATTCAGATAAGTTGGGTGCAGGTATGGGTCTAAAACTGCGTGACCTACTTGTACAAAATGTTGTAAATAATTGTTATCCACATTCTAATATATGTAAATAGAATTACCGATTATATACAGAAAGATAACTCCCTAAATCAAAGCACCACTTTAAGCGTAGCGTATAGCGTAGCGTATAGCGTAGCGTATAACGTAGCGTATAGTGTAGCGTATAGCGTAGCGTATAGCGTAGCGTATAGCGTAGCGTATAGCGTCGCGTATAGCGTAGCGTATAGCGTAGCGTATAGCGTAGCGTATAGCGTAGCGTATAGCGTAGCGTAGCATGGCGAAGCGTATTATTATGTTATGTTTTTTATTTAAAAGACCAACTCTTAGAATACTAAAACTTTTAAGGTAAAAAACCGGTAAGAAGTAGTTACATAGAAATATAATAGCAAAAGTGCAACAAAGATTGTAGTTATTAAAAATTAGACTTTAATTACAATAAGGTATACCTAGTACATACATAGTTGTTAATTAAAGAATAAACCTAACTAACCTAACCTAACTAACCTAACCTAACTAACCTAACCTAACCTAACCTAACTAACCTAACCTAACCTAACCTAACCTAACTAACCTAACCTAACTAACCTAACCTAACCTAACCTAACCTAACTAACCTAACCTAACCTAACTAACCTAACCTAACTAACCTAACCTAACCTAACTAACCTAACCTAACCTAACTAACCTAACCTAACTAACCTAACCTAACCTAACCTAACCTAACTAACCTAACCTAACTAACCTAACCTAACTAACCTAACTAACCTAACCTAACTAACCTAACCAAACTAACCTAACCTAACTAACCTAACCTAACTAACCTAACCTAACCTAACTAACCTAACCTAACTAACCTAACCTAACTAACCTAACCTAACTAACCTAACCTAACTAACCTAACCTAACTAACCTAACCTAACTAACCTAACCTAACTAACCTAACCTAACTAACCTAACCTAACTAACCTAACCTAACTAACCTAACCTAACTAACCTAACCTAACTAACCTAACCTAACTAACCTAACCTAACTAACCTAACCTAACTAACCTAACCTAACTAACCTAACCTAACTAACCTACCCTAACCTAACTAACCTAACCTAACTAACCTAACCTAACTAACCTAACCTAACTAACCTAACCTACCCTAACCTAACTAACCTAACCTAACTAACCTAACCTAACTAACCTAACCTAACTAACCTAACCTAACTAACCTAACCTAACCTAACCTAACTAACCTAACCTAACCTAACTAACCTAACCTAACTAACCTAACCTAACTAACCTAACCTAACTAACCTACCCTAACTAACCTAACCTAACTAACCTAACCTAACTAACCTAACCTAACTAACCTAACCTAACTAACCTAACCTAACTAACCTAACCTAACTAATAATGAATACGCTTCGCCATGCTACGCTACGCTACACGCTACGCTACACGCAAAGCTACACGCTACATGTACGTAGCATGGCGTAGCGTGGCGTAGCATTACGTAGCGTAGCATGGCGTAGCGTAGCGTATAGCGTAGCGTATAGCGTAGCGTAGCATGGCGTAGCGTATAGCGTAGCGTAGCATGGCGAAGCGTATTATTATGTTGTTTTTTTTTAAAAGACCAACTCTTACAATACTAAAACTTTTAAGGTAGAAAACCGGTAAGAAGTAGTTACATAGAAATATAATAGCTAAAGTGCAACAAAGATTGTAGTTATTAAAAATTCGACTATAATTACAATTAGGTATACCTAGTACATACATAGTTGTTAATTAAAGAATAAACCTAACTAACCTAACCGAACTAACCTAACCTAACTAACCTAACCTAACCTAACCTAACTAACCTAACCTAACTAACCTAACCTAACTAACCTAACCTAACCTAACCTAACTAACCTAACTAACCTAACTAACCTAACCTAACTAACCTAACCTAACTAACCTAACCTAACTAACCTAACCAAAGTAACCTAACCTAACTAACCTAACCTAACTAACCTAACCTAACTAATAATGAATACGCTTCGCCATGCTACGCTACGCTATACGCTACGCCATGCTACGCTACGCTACACGCTACGCTACACGCTACGCTACACGCTACGCTACACGCTACGCTACACGCTACGCTACACGCTACGCTACACGCTACGCTACACGCTACGCTACACGCTACGCTACACGCTACGCTACACGCTACGCTACACGCTACGCTACACGCTACGCTACACGCTACGCTACACGCTACGCTACACGCTACGCTACACGCTACGCTACACGCTACGCTACACGCTACGCTACACGCTACGCTACACGCTACGCTACACGCTACGCTACACGCTACGCTACACGCTACGCTACACGCTACGCTACACGCTACGCTACACGCTACGCTACACGCTACTCTACACGCTACGCTACACGCTACGCTACACGCTACGCTACAAGCTACGCTACATGCTACGCTACACGCTACGCTACACGCTACGCTTCACGCTACGCTACACGCTACGCTACACGCTACGCTACACGCTACGCTACACGCTACGCTACACGCTACGCTATACGCTACATGTACGTAGCATGGCGTAGCGTGGCGTAGCATTACGTTGCGTAGCATGGCGAAGCGTAGCGTATAGCGTAGCGTGTAGCGTAGCGTGTAGCGTAGCGTATAGCGTAGCGTATAGCGTAGCGTGTAGCGTAGCGTGTAGCGTAGCGTGTAGCGTAGCGTGTAGCGTAGCGTGTAGCGTAGCGTGTAGCGTAGCGTGTAGCGTAGCGTGTAGCGTAGCGTGTAGCGTAGCGTGTAGCGTAGCGTGTAGCGTAGCGTGTAGCGTAGCGTGTAGCGTAGCGTGTAGCGTAGCGTGTAGCGTAGCGTGTAGCGTAGCGTGTAGCGTAGCGTATTATGTTGTTTTTTATTTAAAAGACCAACTCTTACAATACTAAAACTTTTAAGGTAAAAAACCGGTAAGAAATATTATAGCTAAAGTGCAACAAAGATTGTAGTTATTAAAAATTAGACTATAATTACAATTAGGTATACCTAGTACATACAGAGTTGTTAATTAAAGAATAAACCTAACTAACCTAACCTGACTAACCTAACCAAACTAATCTAACCTAACCTAACTAACCTAACCTAACCTAACTAACCTAACCTAAGTAACCTAACCTAACCTAACTAACCTAACCTAACTAACCTAACCTAACCTAACCTAACTAACCTAACCTAACTAACCTAAACTAACCTAACCTAACTAACCTAACCAAACTAACCTTACCTAACTAACCTAACCTAACTAACCTAACTTAACTAACCTAACCAAACTAACCTAACCTAACTAACCTGAATGGAAGGTACAGATAGAGTGTGAAAGTACGAGAAGCATCAAAGTGAGAACTTGCACGAATCAGGCTCAAGTAAAGACAGGCTCCGATTATGTTGGAGGAAATAGAACAAAAAAAAAAAAAACCTAACTAACCTAACCTAACTAACCTAACCTAACTAACCTAACCTAACTAACCTTACCTAACTAACCTAACCTAACTAACCTTTTTTTTTTAACGTGGGGAAATCCTTTATGGATATCTCCGGGCCCGGGGGGACTCGAAGATTATGTCGGACTCCTTATACCGACTAAAACCACCACGTGTGTTCTTCTCACACCTTGTGTCGGGGCCACGGGAACGCGCGAGCACTCTTCCGCAGCCCTAACGGCGATGGCCCACAACTTAATGTGGGCCCCTCCTCGGTGCGATGGAGCTGGAGGTATCGCATCACACTCTCTCAGTGGCGCACGAGAACACACGCGCGCGCCACCCCGGGGCATTATGTTGTCGGCAACTGAGTCCCCCGACTCAATTGCCAACGCCCCTGTTATGGGGGTTGGAGATGGGCATTGAAGTGCCGTCTCCTACGCCCAACTCTCCGTCTGCGGGTCGGGAGAGTTGAGAGAATGTCTCTCTCACGCTCCGCAGACTCCTTCCGCGACAAAACAATATCGCAGAAGGACATGACCTCCTCCCACGCCCTCTCGCTTTCCAGCATTGATTTGATCAATGCTGCAAGCGACAGGTCACTCCCCACGACTGCGACGAGGGCGCAGCGCTCATCAGTCCAGGCTGGGCACACCTCGAGCGTATGACGAGCAGTATCCTCGTCACAGCCACAATGGTGGCACTCGGTCGTCGGTTCCCTTCCGGCTATACGACACAGGTACTTCCCGAAGCAGCCATGCCCGGTCAGCACCTGCACCAGCCGGAAGGAAAGCGACCCGTGTGCCCTGTCCAGCCAGTTCTCGAATACCGGCCGGACAGCCTCAACAGTCCAGCGGCCGGCTTGAGGGTTAGCCAGCCGCTCCTCCCATTTTTCTCTCAGGACCTGTCGAATGCGGAGCTTCCAAGCGGGCACCACACCCGGTGCAGGAGGCCATTCGCCTCGGACGCGGAGTGCCACACGCCACTTGTAAGTGGTCGCATAGCACTCCGCTTCCAGGTCCCATGGAGGGGAACCCGCCAGCAAGCAGGCCGCCTCAAAGGAGACGGTACGGTATCCACGAATAACCCCGACAGCCATCACTCTCTGCGCACGTCTTAGGAGAGCGATAGTTTTCTCCGTCAGGGTTTCAGCCCAGATTGGCGCCCCGTAAAGGGCCATCGACCGTACCACTCCCAGATACAAGCGGCGGCTTGCCGCTTTGGGTCCTCCGATGTTGGGCAACAGGCGCTTGAGTGCACTCGCGGCGCCCTAACCTAACCTAACCTAACCTAACCTAACCTAACCTAACCTAACCTAACCTAACCTAACTAACCTAACCTAACCTAACTAACCTAACCTAAGTAACCTAACCTAACCTAACTAACCTAACCTAACTAACCTAACCTAACCTAACCTAACTAACCTAACCTAACTAACCTAAACTAACCTAACCTAACTAACCTAACCAAACTAACCTTACCTTACTAACCTAACCTAACTAACCTAACTTAACTAACCTAACCAAACTAACCTAACCTAACTAACCTGAATGGAAGGTACAGATAGAGTGTGAAAGTACGAGAAGCATCAAAGTGAGAACTTGCACGAATCAGGCTCAAGTAAAGACAGGCTCCGATTATGTTGGAGGAAATAGAACAAAAAAAAAAAAAACTAACTAACCTAACCTAACTAACCTAACCTAACTAACCTAACCTAACTAACCTTACCTAACTAACCTAACCTAACTAACCTTTTTTTTTTTAACGTGGGGAAATCCTTTATGGATATCTCCGGGCCCGGGGGGACTCGAAGATTATGTCGGACTCCTTATACCGACTAAAACCACCACGTGTGTTCTTCTCACACCTTGTGTCGGGGCCACGGGAACGCGCGAGCACTCTTCCGCAGCCCTAACGGCGATGGCCCACAACTTAATGTGGGCCCCTCCTCGGTGCGATGGAGCTGGAGGTATCGCATCACACTCTCTCAGTGGCGCACGAGAACACACGCGCGCGCCACCCCGGGGCATTATGTTGTCGGCAACTGAGTCCCCCGACTCAATTGCCAACGCCCCTGTTATGGGGGTTGGAGATGGGCATTGAAGTGCCGTCTCCTACGCCCAACTCTCCGTCTGCGGGTCGGGAGAGTTGAGAGAATGTCTCTCTCACGCTCCGCAGACTCCTTCCGCGACAAAACAATATCGCAGAAGGACATGACCTCCTCCCACGCCCTCTCGCTTTCCAGCATTGATTTGATCAATGCTGCAAGCGACAGGTCACTCCCCACGACTGCGACGAGGGCGCAGCGCTCATCAGTCCAGGCTGGGCACACCTCGAGCGTATGACGAGCAGTATCCTCGTCACAGCCACAATGGTGGCACTCGGTCGTCGGTTCCCTTCCGGCTATACGACACAGGTACTTCCCGAAGCAGCCATGCCCGGTCAGCACCTGCACCAGCCGGAAGGAAAGCGACCCGTGTGCCCTGTCCAGCCAGTTCTCGAATACCGGCCGGACAGCCTCAACAGTCCAGCGGCCGGCTTGAGGGTTAGCCAGCCGCTCCTCCCATTTTTCTCTCAGGACCTGTCGAACGCGGAGCTTCCAAGCGGGCACCACACCCGGTGCAGGAGGCCATTCGCCTCGGACGCGCAGTGCCACACGCCACTTGTAAGTGGTCGCATAGCACTCCGCTTCCAGGTCCCATGGAGGGGAACCCGCCAGCAAGCAGGCCGCCTCAAAGGAGACGGTACGGTATCCACGAATAACCCCGACAGCCATCACTCTCTGCGCACGTCTTAGGAGAGCGATAGTTTTCTCCGTCAGGGTTTCAGCCCAGATTGGCGCCCCGTAAAGGGCCATCGACCGTACCACTCCCAGATACAAGCGGCGGCTTGCCGCTTTGGGTCCTCCGATGTTGGGCAACAGGCGCTTGAGTGCACTCGCGGCGCCCTAACCTAACCTAACCTAACCTAACCTAACCTAACCTAACCTAACCTAACCTAACCTAACCTAACCTAACCTAACCTAACTAACCTAACCTAACTAACCTAACCTAACTAACCTAACCTAACTAACCTAACCTAACTAACCTAACCAACCTAACCTAACTAACCTAACTAACCTAACTAACCTAACTAACCTAACTAACCTAACTAACCTAACTAACCTAACTAACCTAACTAACCTAACTAACCTAACTAACCTAACTAACCTAACTAACCTAACTAACCTAACTAACCTAACCTAACTAACCTAACCTAACTAACCTAACTAACCTAACCTAACTAACCTTACCTAAACTAACTAACCTAACCTAACTAACCTAACCTAACTATCCTAACCTAACTAACCTAACCTAGACTAACTAAACTAACATTGTTTCTCATAAGTTCTTAAACTAATAAAGTGACTATATGTATTATTATTTAAAAAAAACTTAATATATTAAGTTGCCATAGAAAATAAATGTTTCAAAATAAATCTCGCCTAATATTCTAGATTCAGCCTTTCATAAGTTCGAAATATTAAGGCGGTTTTAAAACTTAATTTTGCATATTATTATATGTAACGACATTTTTTTCTGGGAACTAATTTTGTGTCATGACTAGATGGCGGTTTTAGCAATAGCATTGCTAATTTCTTGAATAATGATGCTTGCCGCACTTACCCCATAGCCGCACTTACCCCAACTGACCTTATAGGACACCCTCCGGCCAGGTGGGATGACGATCTGCGAAAGACTGCTGGCAGATGTTGAATGCGTCAAGCGCTATGGCGCTCATTAGGGGAGGCCAATGTCCAGCAGTGGACTAATATCGGCTGGTGATGATGATGATGATGATGATAGACAATTGAAACAATTGAGCTAACTGCAAACGGTTGCAGTCTAAAGGTAGCTCAACTAATCAAAGTCAATACCAGTCTGTGCGTCCCCAAGACACTGGCTGCATTACCACACTGTATGGCAATGCTGATGCGCTGAGCCAGATACTCACCAGCTCTCGGGTCACTCGTCGCATCGTAAATAATCTGAATGTACTTACTACATAATACAATACATTACATAGATATTTTTTATGAAAGATAAAGAATACCCCGAACCCCTTAAAATATTTGCAGATTGTACAAAACTTTGTCCCAAGGCGGGAATCGAAGCCGCAACCTCCTGCGTCGCAGGCTGACATTAGCCCACCGTGCGACATCGGTTGTCATTATAATTCATTATAATTGTCATTATCATTCATCATCATTATCAATGTCATTATAATTCTTAATAAATTTCAGCCACGATTCAAGGTCCCATCGAAAATAAACAATTTATGTAGGTACTTACATATTATAGTGCACAAGTGTACGCAAACACACGATCACTCCATTCCCTCAGTCTCAAAATGACATAGTAATTATTATAACAACGCCTTAAGCACTTGCAATAGCAAACATCTCAACTTGCTAAAACGCTTTCAAAGTTTAGTAGAAAAAATCACTATTACAATATCGCCCGCGAAAGTTTAATATTTGCTGCTTTTTTTTTAATATTTGCTTATATTGAATTACTGTGAAAGCTCTTTGAACTCTTAACTAGGTATCTGAGCTTCAGATCTTTAATGCTCTTGATAGGAATATTGTAAAGGAGGAAAATGTTAATTAATACGTGTTTGCCTCTAATACCCTGTTTATTTACAGAAAGGAACCAGTTTTGTAAAATGTTTCTGTAATTTTTTGAACGAACTCTTGAAAATATTTTCTTGATTAGCGCCATCTATGATAAAGTCTTAATAGTTTATTGTCACTGGGCTTAGTATCCTATTGAGCTTACTTTGAACTTTGAAGATGTTGCTCTTTGTTTGGAGGTTTTTATGGATCGACTTTTGTCATCGATCACAGATAGATGGCGCAACATGTATCGAAAAGTTAAGAAGGTTTGTTGCAAATCAAACTCTACAGCCTAAAGGTGTCTAATCACCATCATCATCAGATGGTACCCACTGTTGAGTACCTACTACATGTATCTATTTTACAAGCTATCAATATTTACTTATGTACTAACCTATTTATTTTTACATGTATTATGTTGTAAGCCTAAAGAAAAAGTTATTCATTTCTTATTTATTTAATTTCTCATATTATCTACATACTATAAAACAGTATATAGTAAGGTCTCAAAAGGACATTCAAAATAATTCATATAATAGGTATTCGTGGCTAAGAAATTAATATAAAGCACAAAAGCTATGCTTAGGTATGCTCTGTAGATTGTCCGGCATTATTTTTAAGTGTGTTTGTTTATAAATGCTTGCCTTAGGAATATGAATTTTCCTTTCAAATTTCGAGTTCTTTCACATTGAAGAGCCATGCCTTTAGAACATTCAACCAGCGAAGCTCCACTTTCAGCCGTCAATGGAGGGTCACTGCCCGAAGTTTCATGACCTGAAAGGCTTACAATGAACTGTCTTTGTGTTTTACAATGAATGTCTAGACTTTCAGGTTGCCTGAAGGGTGTCAACAGGATACATTTTTTAAATGTAGAAGGCTTTTGTACCTACATTACCTACAAATATGGGCGTTAATGTTGGTCCCTGATTTGTGGGCACGAATTCCTTTGACTATAAACAAACAAACAAAATCATGTCTACCTACCTACAGGAACCGATAATATACTTTGACTTTTTACCTGACTTATATCGTAGTAAGGTTAAGGACTTAGCACATAAGTAAATACATCCAGCACCGTTACCTAAAAGCATAAAATAAACACTCAAATTTGGCGTAAACTCATTATATTTAAGAAACTAGCGACCCGCCCCGGCTTCGCACGGTTTTATTATACGTATAAACCTTTCCCTAAAAAACTGCAAAAAAACGGCGTCAAAATCCGTTGCGTAGTTTTAAAGATTTAAGCATTCAAAGGGACATAGGGACAGAAAAAGCGACTTTGTTTTATATTAAGTAGTGATTTACACTGTCATAATAAAACAGATCTTCAAATTAAAAAAATAAAACATGAACATGAATGTAGTGGTAGCTTAAACTTTTACAAAGGGTTGGAAGGTCTAAGAGTCGAATTCAATCAAATCCGTGTTATAATATAATTCATCAAAAATACATCAGATCTTGATCATATTTATGTTAGAGATATATGAGAAGCACGAGTTTTCAAACATACAGTCGAATTGAGTAATTCCTCTTGATTTGGTTAAAAACGGCAATCCGCAGGGTTCAAGCCAGTGGCCCCGCAAGATCTCTGTCATTTAAAAGTTGAAACCGCTAGTGGAATGCATATTTTTGTGCAGTAAGGCAGTCGTCGTGTAGTCTAGATTTGCTTCAACCTTAACTCCACATAACTATTATAATTTTAGCTAAGTTTAACTATAAATGTGCAGAGAATTTGAAACACAATATCAATTCTTTTTTAACCTTCTTTTTGTTTCTGAAAAAAGGTCAAGATAGATTAAAGAAAACCTTTTTAGTTCGACTTTGAGTTAAAGTACAAAACGAGGACATCAAACTCGTACCTAGTAGGTACCATATAGATAAGGTACATTGTCAGATCGAATTAAGCTCTGATAATACGGATATCTGATATGCGGGGCTGACGCAGGATAGTCGGATTCAGAAGATATTTATACCTCCGTTGAAGATCCAGAGCTCAATATCCGAGCCGGACCAAGGTCCAAAGATCCTATCGCATATTGAGATCAGATTTAAAACCACTTGCGCAAGCAACTACCACGCGTTTTCAAAAAAGGAGGCTGTAGGGTAATAAATACCATTTTGGGACCTCTACACTGGGTCAATGACCGGCACTGAGCTATAGATATTAGAAGTTGCACATGATATCAGGACTGGTTGTTTTTGCGCGTCTTTTTAAAAGCGAGGATAATTTCTGGGCACAATAGTGTGCCTGACATATCTATTAAAATTAGGCTATTCTTGAATCTACTAGATTAACCCATCAATGGATTTCATTCGACATCATAATTTTGTTGTTTTTTCTGTTTTACTGTATTTCTTTGTGTACTCTAATTTAATTTTTTGTATCCGTGTTTTATGTAATCCTACAAACTGATAATTGCAGGTAACGAATTAGTTTGTAGTGGAACCATGATGTTAAATATTATAATATGATACACAAATAAAATAAAAACATGACGTCGTCGTCTCTAATAACAATTTCATGTAAAACACTGGTTTTGCTAATAAAAACGAGCAAAAATCAAATGCGTGATATTATGTTCATAAAGCATGTAAAGGAACGCAAATAAAAAATAAAAAAGTATCAGTCAGTAAAGTACATGTCAATTGCTTCGTGTCCATCCCAAGGTTGCCTGGAAGAGATCGCTTTTAGCGATAAGGCCGCCCTTTGTGCAACTTTGTTACTTTTATTTTTTTGGTGTGCAATAAATTATATTGCTATTGTATAGGTAAGCAATTTTATCCCCCTTCAGCTAAGTAGGTAGGTACACATGTTTTTATAATTCCTCTAAAGTGAGGCTTTGTACTATATAATTAACTTTATTCCATAATAACTTTTTTCGTTCATAACTACATATTTATCTTATGTGAATTCACATTAAAAATTGTAATAATCATGTTACGTGGGATTATATATATAGTCTATTCTGTAATAATAATTGTGTTTGCACAGAATCTCATAACATTTGATTGATCAATCAACACGTGTTGTTGCAGAATTAATGGACCATGTTGTGCTGAAATTGCATATTGTTGATGGATTAATCTGTTCCGTTCATACCTCCTTAGATGTACCTAAATCCGCTTGCTTAGATATTGATACTAATAATAGGTTAAAAGTTATTCAGTTTTATATTTCAGTCACGTTAATTATCATATTTTAATAAAAGTCTGTGGTGAAATGTGTTAAACGTTCCTGTTTCTTTACTTCGATTTTTAAATTTTTAATCGTAAAAAGTTCGAGTGTTATTGATCATTAATAAACTAGAATTACCTATTTGTTGGAAAAAAATATAATAAGTCTGCTAAATACATAAATATTCATCTGAAATAATGAAAATTTCCGTATTACATTGTTTTTAATTTTCTTTACGCAAAAACCTTTGACAAAAATATCAGAAAACTTGTGACCAAGGTAGGTATTTCGACAATATGAACCCGCCGTAGTCGAAACCGGCGTCCAGCAGAAAAAAAGGCTTTAATAATAAGGGAAGATTTCCCATTTTAGGCCTTTTTTCATATTACTTTAATTTAGATTATTTTGTAAAAATTTCATGTATAAATATAAATACTAATATAAATACACCTAATATAAATCGTAACAATAAAATAAAGTCCACTATGGAACCACTTGGGATCAACAAACCGTACGGTGCTCTCCAAAAGCGTATGAATGGCTGATCAGCGTGATTCAGCTCTAATAATGGGCAGCTACCCTTTTTCGGCGATTTATTCTACATCCGAGAAGAATAGCTTTTTTAAGGAAATCTGAATAGCGGGCAGCGGTCTCGATGAGGTCATACTAACGGGGCCTTACCCTATTAGTTTATTGAAGTATTGGAGCTTACGTTTGAAAACAAATGCCAGCCGATTTCCAAAATGTTCTTCCGTCAGAAGTAACTTGCTATCGAACCTAAGTGAATTCAGTGGAATATAGAGGTACAATGTCAAACGTTAGTAGATTCACGTAGTAATGGTAGATCTTAGGTACCCTCTGGCCACGTGGTCCTACTGCCTTTGTCCTACCGATCGGACCACATGAACTTTTTTTTCCGATTGGTTCGATTAAGTAATCGGACTATAGAAACAGACGTTTTCTTTTAGATTCCGACAAAATACAAATGAGGTGTACCCAAAAAACGTTTCAAAATTTACTCGAATACGGAAGACATTTTTATCTTTCTGAAAAATACTGAGAAAACGCCTTTGGACAATAAACGGTTCGCAAAGTCTTAACCTCTCGGCCGCCGATACGCACACTGCACAGGTGTACTACCAAACTTCTACCTTCTCGTCTTTGATATAGACAGGTAAAGATGGCTTTGGATTCCTTAGTGATCTCTCTTATCAGGGTAGATGAATTGGATGTGGTGTAGGGACTTGCATTCTTTGCATGTCAGGGCGTTCGATTTATCACCCCCGTTGACGTACAACAGCTGAATTCACTGAACTTTGACAAGAAGTGAACAAATTGAGATAAAAATATATTTTATCGTATATTTTCAGTAAAATAAAAATGGAAGTCTTAAATATCGTACCTACTTTTTAGAGTTCAATGGCGGCAACCCTTAATACTTTTCTAAGTAACTGCGCAAAATAACTATTGTTGAAATAAACAATATAGACACTAACCTTTATTAAAAACGAAAATTACAATCATGGAGTAGAAAAAATTAGAACTAGTATATACAATTATTACAACTAGTATATACATATGTACTATTAAAACCATTGAGCTAACTTCAGACGGTTGCAAAGAGTCTAAATAATATAGATGCTTGCAATCTACTAAGACTTTTCTTTCCATTCCGACCAACCGATTATCCTTATCCGCACCTCAAAGTCCACTAAAGATCTACTCGAGACAAAGGAAGGCAAGGGGTAATCCGACCGCTCTGAGGGATTCAGAGACCTACGTTTCCTATAATTTCCGTTAACGTTTCCTATAATACACAACCAAGCTCAGAGCTTTATACATACTGCTTGAAATCCCGTCATCGAAACTTTTGGGTAATATTTCTTACTGGATTCATTTCTGATTGATATGGATCAGTTGAGTTATCTCTAGAATGTTTGCAACCGTCTGCAGTTAGCTCAATTGTTTCTATTGTTTAAAATAGGTTTCTTTTCCCATTGGTTAGTTATAATAATTTCTATTATTTTTCTGTAAGAATAAAAATAACTAGGCAAGGCACTGAACAAACGTAGGCGTCATTGGTAAACCACTTAGTTAGTTTAAAACATCTAGTAATTGGTGTTTTTGTGCTTCACGATAATGACTAGATAGGTAGGTTATTTACTACAACTGTCACTTTTTATAAATTTGAATAGGTATGTGATTTGAGTACTATTGGTTCGTAATTAGAGTATCGCTTCAAAAAGGGGCGGACCATATTTGGCGACCTGAATCAACATGGGCCATATTAGGAGCCGAAAATTAACGGGTCAACAATACACTGGAAACTTGACAAGATCAGTGTTAACTGACTTATGTCACTGCGACATCAAGGTTTATAAATATTTATTTACTGAATTATTTAGAACGAAACTTTAAACTAAAGTTTTGCTTGAAAATGTAATAAGGAACTGTTCTGTGAAATTATTATAAGACAAATACCTAGAGAACGTAATATTAATAATAGTTTACGTAAGAATGCTAGGTCTTCTGTCATATTTATTTTATATTATACACCTAATGCGATAGTGTACTATTCTTTTTAGATTAGAAAGCTCTAAAAAATGCAATTAACATTTTATTTCTTAATTGATAATAATTTATAGTTTAAAATTTTACGTACTTATTCAGTAAGCCTAAAGAAATGAAGTAGGTATATGTAGGTGTTATAAGTTCTTGAAAAATAATGCAAAACTCCAATGAAGTATATAAATAGACAATCCACACATCACACAGCATCATCTAGCCCCAAGCTAAACAAAGCTTGTGTTATGGGTGATATACCTACTTAATACAAAACTAATACATATTTTTTATTATACCTACATAGAAAACACTCAGAACCACGCAATGAATAATAACGAATAAAATATTTGTAGCCTTAATATTACTGTTGCGAGTTCTGAAAAAATGCAATACTCCAATTAAGTTAGTAGGTAATAATAAAGATAGATACATCGCATCAATTATAGCTCATTTAGGCCTAATGGTGCGGCGCCGACGGCCGGGAAATTCAAGCATGAGCACAATTAACTTATCAATAATTAACTGCCTACATTAACAGTTAAACTTGTATGAAAATCTCTTAATCGGAAGCTACACAGTTTTCATAAGTACATAGTGATAGAAAGCTAAAAAAGTAAATTGAAAAAACTAAGACCTGCCTTATAGTAGGTAGATACATATTATTATGCGTCAAGGCAGCAATAGAGCCCTTAGCTTATCAAAGGACAAATATTTGATCAGTGTTTGTTAACTTTTTAATCCAATGAAGCGTGTTTTTTGGGATGGGATTAATAGCAGGTAATCACCAAAAAACCTACTAGTCCCATTTTGAAAAAAATATATGGAAAAAGCTATGTTTTCCCTGGCAAAGCTAGAATTAAATAGCAACATTAAAACACTAGGTATATTCTTACGGTTCCCTTAATCCTACGTTAGGTCTAAATTCCTCGCTAAGACTTTCTCGGTTAACTTTAATTAACGTAAAATATATGAAAAGTTCTATCAAAAGCAATGTTCCATGAGGTTTTCGAAGGACAAATATACCTTAGATTTATAACCATTAGATATTTATCGAGCATTTATAACCTTGAGCTATTATGTTGGTATATATGACCTATGGCAGTAAACACGTTCCGACTTCAGGCTTGATTCTCGTTCCCTAATAAAGCCACAACATTTCCCTATCCATCAGCTGAGTCAGTCAGAAAACCCCTCGTCCGCAGACACCACGTGCCTCTCCATATACCAAGCGGACCATATTTTAGGACCCAATCCATAACCAAGGGACCATCACCCTGTTAAACTACGTCAGTGTTGCCAGAGCAAAACGACAAGTACGATTTTTGTATGTTTATTCTTCATTGCACACACACTAGATAGTAAAAATTTATAAATAATGGACTTCTAGAAAGGCGAGCTTAATTTTAAAAGAGTATTCTTACAGCAAACCATGAAAAGGTATAGAGATAAATTAAAAATAAGTGTGGATTTGTTTTTGATATTCATACATTGATTAATCATTGTGATCTTTTATTCAGTTGTATCATGTTTACATCATGTGTAAACACATCTTTTCTTATTATTGTAATGAGATCATATCATCAAGTCAAAACAAGAAAAGTGTTCAGTTATCAGAGCAATATTTCTCAGGTATGTATTCTAGGTTTTGGATTGTTTCTTTGTCACTTGTTTTGCGTTATTTCTATGTTTTATTCTAAAAATGTGTGTTCATAAGCATCAAATCAAGCGCACTGTGAAAAAAAAATTGCTTTGGAACTTAATCTGTATAATTGCATACCAGCTTCGCAAAAGTACGTTTTAACGCACAGACGCACAGTTTTACTTGTGTTAAACCGTAATTTTAATTTTTTTTGTAGAATCACCCTCCTATCGTCTGGCAACACTGCACCGCATATTTAGCCCTACCTCTTTAAGGAACCTACCTATTTAGGAGCACGCTAAAGATGCTAAGTCTCGCGGGATTTTCTTTTTAGGACCGGACTTTAAATGGACTAGGTTACGCAATATGTGAATGAACTGTCGTTTTTATTTGTTTTTGAAAGTGGTTAAGGTTCGTGCCTATAAACTGAAGTCGCTCATTTAAATATGGAGAGTGCAAGCAGGCAAATTGTTACGGAGATGCATGCAACAGGTTAAGGCAGTTACTGATTAAGCGATATCGTACGTAGTGGTTCTTTTGAAAGGTCTTTTGTTGCTGTCGATCGAGAAATTGGCCGGTTAATCTATCAGATTTTGGTAAATTATAATGTTTTCAAGTAGACGCCTAGCAGTGATCAACGCGGGATTAAGTAGGTCCATATTATGTGATCCCGGCTGAATCAGTGCCAGTCGCTTACTATTTAGCATTTAGATATATAAATGCTCCTAAGCATACCCTAACTAAAGATGTCATCTTTCTAAATGCTTCTATTTATAAACGTTATGTAGTTTACTTCTGCTTGGTCTGTAACATCTACATCGGGTGTTATTTTTTTTGCATATAATTATTCAAACACTATTCGTGTTTAGCCTACTTCGAAAACATTAAAATGATTAATCATTTTATCGTTATACTTTTCTAAAAATTCCATTTACTTACGGTATATGGACGGCATAAAGCTTACTCTAATTTTTACATAGATCGGTTTTAGTTCGCTATATCGTGAGGAAAACGTTTCAGCAAGCAAAGCTAAGATAGGTGATTTTCTTCAAAAATTGCATTTCCTTAAAGCTCAAAGCATTCCAATACGATCCGTAAACCAACGCCGCACAAATATTGGTTTCTTCGGACTCTAGACACGAATGGGGCTTTAAGCTGCTTGCTTGCATCCCACAAAGGGTTTCCCTGTCTAAATAGTGTTGCCTACAACTACGTTGACCGTGTAAACTACTACATGGGTTACAAATAGAGGATTCGATCCCGGTCTTTATTTTCAATCCCGGGATTTCGGGATTGGTGAAACGCGATCCCGGGATCCCGGGATAATCCCGGGATCGTAGACGAAGTAAGAATATCAAAGTAAAATATGAAAATAAGCTTCTATTTACTTTCAAAAACAAAGTAATAATCAATTAAAATCACAAAAACTTATTTATTCAGTTAATTAAGGCGCAGAGGGGCAATTTTGGCAGGGGGATTATTATGGCACATGGTCATATTTTTGGTTCGGTAAATTTTACTCAAGAGAGACCTCTATGTTCGGGTAGAGCAACAGCCGGTTAATTCAATCACCTATAGAAGGAATTGCTACCGCGCTAACTGATCGATATACAACATCATTTTGTCAGTCGACATTTTGAGTGCGCACGACACCTGTGACAAGGTCTTCAAATTTTACAGAATTTAGTGGTTTTTGCGGGTTTTTTGCTGATTTGACAAGGCAATTAATTATACTTGTTTTAAACTGGAAATTTTAAAACTTTTAATGTAATTGTTTCGTTCCTAATCTTTGTTTTTCATAAGTTATAGAGCCTGGTATGATTGCCCCACAAAATTGTGATCGGAGGTTATTTTTTCGGAGTTGGCTGCCCAAATTGCCCGACTGTTTTTATATGAAGTTGTAAAAAACCAGTGATGTACACAGCATTGAAGTAAATGACGATAAAAAAATTCAAGCTCGTGGCAACTGAGAGAAATACTGACACTTTAGGACATTATGTGATTGAAAATGTTTAATTTGTCTAAGTGTCTATCTGAATACTTATATTCAGTTAATATAATGAAGTATGCTTTTACTATCTACCTAAATAAGTAAATTAATGGATAAAAACTTGTTGTTTTTACTTAACATGAAATCAACAATCCTTTCCTTCTTACTTTCAAAAACTAATATAATTAATATCCACTTCTTTTACCGAGTTCGTTATTATCGATGTCGATAGTCAGAGACTCAACACTAGCATGTATGGGAGACTAAAAAGTGGTGCCCGAATTAACCCGCGTCAACTCTCAGGAGTTTAGAAGACTCAAATTCGGAAGTACTGACTTGTCCAGTTTGTAAAGCTTCTAGTTTTACTATTATAGCATCATAGGATCAAATAATATTACCACCTGCCAGAAAAGCCCCGCTGAGGGGCAATTCGGGCAAATTCCAGTTTTTTGTCTAATTAGTTATAGTTCACCATTAATTTCAGCATTTTCTTATATATGAACACTATTAAGAAGAAGTCAGATAAAGATTAGTTAGCACCAATTTGCCAGAATTCACGAAACTCAATAACGGATAATAAAACGATAATTTAAAATTTTGACTGATTTTTTTTGTACAGAATTGCCCCTTATACAAAAAATTAAAAAAATACTTTTTTTAATGTCTACTTTACCTCGGTAGATAGGTACAAAATACTAATTTAATTACCTAACCACATAATGGTATCGGCAGTGATCGGATATTCGGGCGCTTATTTACCTTAACTTTAAGCGACGACACAACGTGAGCTATTAAACCAAACAACACTAAATCTTTTTTAGGGAATTCATATAAATTCCGAAGAATCCCAAAATATCGAGTGTTATTTATTTTCGCTGGCATTTTATTTATAGGTCAATCAAATATAAAACTTAAACTTCACTTAAATCGATATTTCCGGAGCAGTAATGATTTTTATTTACAAAATTCCAAAAAAAATCGTATATTATAATGTCTTGAGTGAAATACGCAATAGAATAAAAGTGTCTTATTTTGTTTATAAAAAAGATTCTGGCGAAAAAACATCATCATTTTAGAAATTTCTGGAAGTTTGGAATTAGTGGTAATTCATCAGGATTCCTGAAAAAGTTGGTTTTAAAGCTCCTTTTTGTGTCTTTGCCCCACCTTTAGGTATATAAGCAACCGAATATCTAATCGCTAGTTATCAGTCAGTAAAAACAAAGTTTAATGATCACTAAACGTATTGTTTAAACTAAAAAGCAAATCGTGATTATCGACAAAAAATAATTTTAGATCAATTTTGACCACGATGCGACTGAGGATGCCATTGATTACTTGTTTAAGGAATGTTTTTTTTGTGAACAGGTACATGGTATTTTAAATGGTATATTATAATGCTTATTCTGATAACCAAACGCAGGAATAATAATTCCTGTTTTTAGTAAACATAATCTATCTATACTTATAATAAAACTGTAACAGGTCCAATTCTGTACATTGAAGATATTTTGAAAATTTTTTTTGGAGGGCACTTTATTATCGATTCTCAAGCCAAAACTGTAATTTTTTTCATTCATGTCTGTCTGTCTGTCTGTCTGTCTGTCTGTCTGTCTGTCTGTCTGTATCGTAAACGCGCATCACGCCGAAACTACTTGATGGATTGAAATGAAACTCGGCATGATTATAGGCCATACTACGAGGAAGGACATAGGATACTTTTTATCCCGGATTTCAGTAAGGTTCTCATGGGAGAGGGTATGAAAGTAAAATTCCTTTACCGCGCATCACGCCGAAACTGCTTAATGAGTTGGAATGAAACTCGGGACGATTTGAGTTCATAGTACAAGGAAGGACATGGGATACTTTTTATCCCGGAATTCGGTAAGGTTCCCCTGGGAGAGAGGGTGAAAGAAAAATTCTTTAACCACGCATCACGACGGAATTGAATGAATTCGAATGGAACTCGGGACGATTGGACATGGGATACATTTTATCCCGGAATTCAGTTAGGTTCCCCTGGGGTATACGGGTTTTCAAAAATTTCTCACAGCATCACTGAACGACGCGTGTGTACGCGTCGTTCAGATGCTGTGAGAAATTTTTGAAAACCCGTATAGCCCAGGGGAACCAAACTGAATTGAACCGATAAACGCGAAAGTTTGTAAGTATGAATGGATAGATAGATGGATGTTTGTTACTCTTTCACGCAAAAACTGCTGAACTGATCTGGATGAAATGGCACAGAGATAGATTATAAGCTGGAATAAGAAATAGGCTTTATTTTATCTCGAAAATCCCACGGGAAAGGGAATTACGCAAGTAAAATCGCGAGTACTCCAAATACTAATCATGCGCAGACGAAGTCGCGGGTACCAGCTAGTACTTATAATAAAACTGTAACAAGTCCAATTCTGTACATTGAAGATATTTTGAAAATTTTTTTTGGAGGGCACTCTATTATCGATACTCAAGCCAAAACTGTATTTTTTTTCATTCATGTCTGTCTGTCTGTCTGTCTGTATCGTAAACGCGCATCACGCCGAAACTACTTGATGGATTTAAATGAAACTCGGCATGATTGTAGGTCATACTACGAGGAAGGACATAAGATACTTTTTATCCCGGAATTCAGTAAGGTTCTCATGGGAGAGGGTATGAAAGTAAAAATACTTTACCGCGCATCACGCCGAAACTGCTGAATGAGTTGGAATGAAACTCGGGACGATTTGAGTTCATAGTACAAGGAAGGACATGGGATACTTTTTATCCCGGAATTCGGTAAGGTTCCCCTGGGAGAGAGGGTGAAAGAAGAATTCTTTAACCACGCATCACGACGGAATTGAATGAATTCGAATGGAACTCGGGACGATTGGACATGGGATACATTTTATCCCGGAATTCAGTTTGGTTCCCCTGGGCTAAACGGGTTTTCAAAAATTACTCACAGCATATGAACGACGCGTACACACGCGTGTAGCCCAGGGGAACCAAACTGAATTGAACTGATAAACGCGAAAGTTTGTAAGTATGAATGGATAGATTGATAGATGGATGGATGTTTGTTACTAAATGATGAAAGGGAATTACGCAAGTAAAATCGCGAGTACTCGAAATACTAATCATGCACAGACGAAGTCGCGGGCACCAGCTAAAAATAAAACTAAATCGATGTCAACTGACATGATCCGATTTTTGTTATTTTTAATGGTGCCAATAAGCAATTGGTATAATTTTAAGTTTATAAATATTGTGTTGTGTTTCTTAAATTAACGCGCTTCATTTTTTATTACTTTTAACGATTATTATAGTATTTTTCTCAATCCCGAAAATCCCGGGATTTGGAAAAAATGATCCCGAAATTTTCGGGATCGAAAATGGGCCGGGATCCCGGGATCCCGAATCCCGGGATCCCGGAATCGAATCCTCTAGTTACAAAGGAATTATTTGAGACTAGAATTATTTGACGACTATCTGCCAGCGTTTCTCGCGTCGCAACATTATTCTGAGACAGGACCTATTGGTTTGCTTGCATCACTTTTTTATGTAAGTTATTTTTGGTACTTACCGTTATTTTGATGTAAGTGAACTAGTAATTTTTTTGCTTTCTTTTCTTCTCTCTTTCTTTCGTCTATTTTTATCCCATGGGAACTGATTTATGGGATGAAAAGTCGCCTATATTATCTGTGTATCTGGATAAAGCAGGGCTAAAAACACATTTAAACCTACAAGCGTGCATTCTGGTGTAATAGAGATGTATAGAATCTATACTATATATGAGATGTTTGGCTATATAGTTTCAAAAAAACCCGTTACTATGACGTGAGCTTTAAAACTCCTTTGTGTACTATCTCTAAATGATGATGATACATATGTGACCTGCCTAACGTGTACAATTTTGCGTACCACATTTATAAGTAGGTAAACGTGATACGTTAATACGGTCTTTCACCCTAATAAGGTCCACAAGCATAAGTGAAATCCTCTAATAGTACTCTCCTACCATTTGGACAGTCAATGGTCACTACGTGCCGTGATTTGATGGTGTTTGGAACATCCGCCATCACAGGAAGGTAGTGGACCGTTACTTTCGTTGGTTGCATAACAATGGATGGGAAGTGCGAATATTGGTGGTAAGTGGTAACCACGTAGGTGGGACAAAGATAGGAAGTGTATGTATTGTCTGGACTTTGACATGGCAGGGTTTGGGAGTTTATTTTTAGAACCATGATGATGACCAATAGGGTGGAGCGAGATTTGTATTTTTACATTTGCACTTCTGAATACCTCTCAAAAGTTGCATCTTGTTACACAGGAAAGGAAAAAAAATAAAATAAAAATATTGGAACCCTTCTTCAGCCCTCTACTGCCCTTTGAATATTTTAAAATTATGAAAAAATGGGAGTGATTAACAAAAATCGTAACTAAACATTTAACTGTTTTTTATGTTGAATATCATATTTTTGCATGTCTAAATATAAAATGAGTGGTAAATAATAATTCCTATATCACTAGAAGCTTGTCATGAAGTCAAATTATACATATCATAGACGCCGATTTTAAACAAAATTCATTGATTGGTATCAGTCGGTACGTAGCTTTGCAAATTGAACTGTTGACGTTAGAATGATTCGAGTTACCTATTTTTTAAATAACCTTCATCTTATAAATTTATTTTAGTTGTTTTTTTCAGTAATTAATAAGATAAGCTATTAATTTCGTGGCCTAATGTGCTAAAGACAAAATAATGTCGAAAATAAGAACTCGAAGTGAAATAAACTGTTCTATTTATGGATATCCTTGTTTCAGTAGTAAATTAATACTACTAACGAAGGCTGATGGATTAAAACAAGTGTTGTTCATCAAAAAAACAGTGAAATGTCAGAAAAATGGTCAACAAGCTGCCATGCGAGTTTCGCAGGAATCATGAAAAAAATGCTCACTCACGATGGTTGACAACAGCTGATAGCTATATTAAGACACCCAAGCCTTATTTGAACCTTATAAAACAAAGAGCTTCCAGCCTAATAAATCATATTATATAATACATTAACAGCTTATGCTCCTATTTGGTATCATATATACGAAATTTTGTTTGAACGAACTATTCATTTAAGCAAAATTCGGTGAATGTTCTTTGATTGATTGCATAATTAAAATGTTTTGAGTTCTGATGTACAGAAAATTGCAGACCGAGTTATTCAGAGAAACCTCTTTTTTTTGCACATCCAAAAAATCCTTTAGAAGCTATGCTTTACGATCAATAAATCAATATAATATCAGAGAACTGGGTTTGAGGATTTCGGATTTTCCTTGTCACAATCAAGCTGTTGAAAATGTGTGAAAATGGTAACTGAGGCACTGTTGACTGTTTCTGGTAAGAAAACCAGAGATGGATGCATTCCCGGTAAAATACAATCGTGTGCTATCGTTCGATACTGAAAAAAATCAAAGCTAAAAAGTCAACCTAAATACTCACAATTTTATAATTTTTGATTAATTTTTTGATTTTTTGAAGCAGAATATTTTTAAATGAAACTTTTGTTATTATAAAATTGATGTCTTATTTACACTATGCCACTAAAATAAATAGTTATTTATTGTTAGTTTCTGTAGAAGACAGGTTTCAAAAAGTAACGTAAATGAAAAAAATTACAAATTTCAAACGACGGTAGAGGGCCAAAAAATATATTTAAAAAATAAAATAAAATTATACTTATTATTGTCTTGCCATTTTGCAACTTTTAGCAGGTATTCGAAATCGATTATGTAACTTTATTTTTTTTCCATACATTGACGCTCCACCCTAATGACCAATGGTTAAGTCACAGATATCACATAGATAAACTGTGAAAGTTTGGATGGATATTTGGTCTATTTAAATCACGCTAAAAATACTAAATGAACCGGACTGGCATTCTGTAACTAAATAGTTCCGTCTGACCAGGAAAAAACAGACAAAAAAACTTGTGAAACCGCGTGATGGAACCCTGATAGGCAATACATTAGCTAGCAAGCATGCATAAATTTTTCTGTGCTAATTTCAACCTTAAAGAAGGAGCTCATAAACTGAAAATCAATGTATGGAGTCTTAAAATTATTTTTTTAAACATCAAGTGTACGAACTGCCGATAATCCCAGCATTGGACAGGATAGATATATAGAATACGTAAAGTGAAGCTAAACAATTTACTTTGATACTTTATTTAAGTAACTACACAATTATCCTCTTTGATTGCCAAACAGTTTTCAACTTCAAATCACTGTAAAACCTGCCGTAGCCCACCCAATATCCCCAAACATATTTTCGAGTTCAAATCCATTTCAACCATGCCGTGTGGCCCACTTTAAATCCAAAAGCTCCAAACACCACAAGCTCATAGGTGCCATAGCAAACCCGATAACTTTACTAGCTTTAATGTGTTAGTGGACTGTCAATATCAGATCCATGCAACCATTGCATTCAAAGTTGCATTCGCATTAGCATTCTGCCTGCAGCTTAGTCGCAGTAGGTTTGACGGGCACTGGGTATATTAGGCTCATTTAAATGGTAATTAGGTACATACTATCTCACCTTTAATACATGAAGGATCTGACGTGTTTTGTTTAACTGTAAAGAAGTCGACTTGACTTCTTTTGTTGACGGGAATATCTGGTTTGCCACTTTTCTGCTAGTGTCTGGCATATCAAAATTTCATAGTCAATGTAGGTAGGTGTGGTTTCAATAATAATAAAACATGCAATATAAATATTTCTTTTAAAACTACTGCAGGCATCGTTGAACTGTTTGTCGCTGGCAGTATCGAGTTCCCTAAGAAAAAATTCTACTTCGTCATTCCAGCGATTTCTATCTTGAAGACCTTTTGTAACAAAAAAACCCAATGACATTTTCATTTTGCTGTTAACCAAAAAAAAAGCGGTGTAACTCTGTCAACGTCTGGACTGGGACAGAATTCTCACCAATCGCTTTACTATGACAATGGTAGGTATATCGCAGAATCATCCATAGATGAAAGAAATTCTGGCCAGTGCATTCGATGTGACCTAATGCGTCGTTCTGAGACGCAATACGATTGTATTGGTGACTCGATTTATTAAGAGGAATAACGCCCAGACCATGCGAAATTCGCACATAATGCACATCTGTTACGTATCAATAAGTGTCTTATATTTTTCTTAGTAGGTACAAATATTTTCTTGCTATGATCGTTTCAGAAGTAGATGTCTGTTTCTGAAAATAGGCCTCCGTAAAGTTCGCTAGAATTACCGCTTGCATTGTCAGAAGGTAGTAGTTTCAAGTTATATCTTCAGACCGTTAGTTCACTTTGTACAATTTACAAAGCCTTTCAGAGCTCTTTGTAGGTTTTACAGTGGCATTTTCTAAGCTAAGTGTTTTTCTTAAATCGGTTAAGCACCTATATATTAGATTTGTTGCATAGCTTGCTATTATTTGAAGTCATTTTAAGTACTTATGAATACATGTTGATTTTCGTTGTTATTAAACATGTATTTTTAAATGAAAAAGCCTATGATAAGATTATATTAACACTCTCAGTATGTTGTGAACCAATAAACCATTTTTCTTCCTTTCTTCTTTCTTTACTCGACTACGGCCAAGTCTAAAGGCAAGTTTATTTTAATCTAGTTTACGTCCGCGGCTTTGCCTTATTTCTAGGAAAATTATTGCATCCCATGGCAACTGATTTCTCAGATAAAACAGTCTATATATTTCCAGATCTACAGTTTGATAATTTCATCCAGATCCGTTAATTACTTTCGGCGTGAAGTTTCCTAACAAACAATCAATAATTCGCAATTATAATATTAATGCTATGTAAATCAATTATCATAGGAATATGTAAATTATCTTGACATCGAAACTCCTAGACTAAACGCATCAGCATTCATTCACTTCAGTTGAGGTTTTAATGGAAAAAGCTTTAGTTTTAAACTGACATTAAAAAAGTAGAAGGAGGTTCTCTAGTCGAATTTATTTTTTTGTTTCATTACCTCAGAACTTTTTTCAGGTGAACCGGTTTTGATGATTACTTTTTTAAATGAAAGCTGGTGAACTTTATGAGGTCCCATAGAAAAAATATCATTGTTTTACCAGTTGTTTTTAAGTCATCCTTAATTATACGTATATACGCGTATACTAGCAGCTATAATCTATCTCTGTGCCAAATTTCATCCATATCCGTTCAGTAGTTTTTGCGTGAAAGAGTAACAAACATCCATCCATCCATACTTACAAACTTTCGCGTTTATAATATTAGTAGGATAATAATCCTAGTTTTTGAACCATTCTTAATTATGCGTACAGATTCTATTGTTAATGTTCTCAAGCAGAAATTCAAGTCCTACTACGGACTAATTTTTAAAAAACTAGTACGTAATTAGATACAACCTTAATGGCAGGTTTATCAAGCAAATGGTTGGTAAGCCAAGCCTTTATAATGGCATGTTCTCCCATGCAACCAATCATTATGAGTCTCACATCGGTTTCCAAATCGGGTGGCAAACGGCAACGGTGCGCGTCCGCCGGACGTAGGAAAGTAAACTAAGCTGTGATGGCTCAGGTCACCAGGAAGTCACCATTGGAAAATTTAATATCGATAGAGGTGGCTGATTTAGATAACTGACATCGTTGTTGAGCAACGTTGTTGAGCAACGGTCAGAGTTCGATAACGATGTAACAGCCTGTCCAGATAGGGCGCTTTACGCGCGAGTGTCCTCGCGCGTAACCACTCGCGCGTTCTCCAGATACTAGAGCGCTATACATTACGTCCAGATGCTGCTGCGCGATTCCTTGCTCGCGCGTAAAACGCGAGCAACGCGCTGGACTCTCGACTCGCGCGTGTTGCGCGCGAGTCGAGATACTCGGGCGCCATTGCTGCGTCCAGTGGTGCGCGCGATTTCAACGCGAGTGGACGTATTTGGAACAAAAACGGAGACTGATAATTTTGACATATTTTGACTATTTTGGTATGCAAGCCACAGTACGACTGCTTTGTCTCGCTCCATGTTTATAACTGTCCCTGGGTCCCTCCCATACAAATCGCGCGTAGGAGCGCGCGTAAAACGCCGCATCTGGACGCAATATAAATTGAAACGCGCGAGGGCACTCGCGCGTAAAGCGCCCTATCTGGACAGGCTGTTAGAGTTCTTTGGTGCCATCGAAGCCTTCATACAATGTTTTTACCATAACTTTGGTTGGTGTTGGTAAAAAACGTTACCAAAAACTATGCTCATAGATATCTGAACCCATAAAACCATTTTTGGTGAAAATTACTTATATTTGATATCGATAGAGGTGGCTGTTTTGACTGATAGGTATAGTAACCAACGATGTCAGAGTTCGTTGGTGCCATCGGCGAAGCCTTCATATAACTCTACTAGCGACTCGCCCCGGCTTCGCACGGTTTTATTATACGTATAAACCTTCCTCTTGAATCACTCTATCTATTAAAAAAAACCGCATCAAAATCCGTTACGTAATTTTAAAGATTTAAGCGTTTAAAGGGACACAATGACATAGGGACATAGGGACAGAGAAAGCGACTTTATTTTATGCTCATAGATATCTGATGTAGTGATGCTCATCTGAACTACTAACACCGTTGATGAAAATATCGTTGTTTTCAACGGATGTTGTTTGGGAAACAACGATGCGCATCGTTATTGGAAAGCAACAACGCCCATGACTAAATATCTACCAATCAGTTGATCCAGCTTAATGATGCGAAAGTGAAAGACGAGGTCATTTAAGTGCCCTTTCCGCAAGACTGATGTTTTAAATTTGTCAATCAGTTATATCAGTGATGTAAATTTCTGAAATATTAATGAAAAAAACTGGTTCGCGGGCGAAGCCGTGGGGCGCATCTAGTATTTTAATATTTTGTTGGCCTTTTTATCAAAATTATTTACAATCCGCATGTATAGCCAAAAGAAAAATGATATACCTAGTTAGTTTCTATAATGTAATTTTAGCAGGTAGGTAATGCGTTTTCGTTTTGGTTTAGCCGTTAGGTCGATAGAATATTACAACTATAAAAGTTGTAAGGTGTTTTCCTCAAATAAAATAAAATAAATTTTATTTAGGTAGTTATAGCATATTAAGACTATGGAAAAGATCCTTATTTGCTAAATTAAAGTTTAAAAAGGAAAATTTAGTAAGAAGGAGTAATAAACAGCTATTGTTAGCTTAATCAGCAGGCATTTAAAATTACCTATCGAAATTTCATTAAAACTGCCATCTTCGCTTTATATCTTTTTCATGGTAAGATAATCAAGATGTATGGCATAATGAAGCTACACTAACAGCCTGTCCAGATAGGGCGCTTTACGCGCGAGTGCCCTCGCGCGTAGCCACTCGCGCGTTCTCCAGATACTAGAGCGCTATACATTCCGTCCAGATGCTGCTGCGCGATTCCTTGCTCGCGCGTAAAACGCGAGCAACGCGCTGGACTCTCGACTCGCGCGTGTTGCGCGCGAGTCGAGATACTCGGGCGCCATTGCTGCGTCCAGTGGTACGCGCGATTCCAACGCGAGTGGACGTATTTGGAACAAAAATGGAGACTGAAAATTTTGACACAGAACATTTTATCGACGAAATTGAAAAACGAATTGCGATATGGGATATGGAATCTCCAGATTATTCCAATCGAAACATAAAACGTAGTAACTGGGAAGAAATAGTAGAAATTTTTTGTGCAGTTGGTGATTCCGACGAAAAGAAAAAAACTTTAGGTAAGTGATTTTTTTTTAATATGACATATTATTTCTTTGACTACATAGGTACCTACTACATAAAACTACTATATCATTTTGTCTTGCCAAGGGAGTTTGCCTTCGTTTACAAAATAATCAGCGAATCTGTCTCTTATATTCCGCGATCTCGCATTAGGCCTTACTGTTTCAGTATTCAAACTATTTAGAGATGTTTCGTACAGAGTGTGATCATACCTATAACCATCCCTTAACCTTACGTAATTATGAAGAACACAGCAAGTTTTAATGATGTTTTCTGCAAACTCAATGTCAACATTCAATGGTCTATGAAAAATTCTCCATTTATTTACCAAAATGCCAAAGCAACATTCGATGTAACGGCGGGCTCTGGATAAGCGGTAGTTGAAAATCCTTTTCTTGGTTGTTAGAGATTTACCGCAATAAGGGCGCATTATGCATTCAGACAGACTGAACGCCTCATCTCCTACAATAACATGTGGTAAGGGAGTTGTATCTCTTTGCGATATTGGCTTTGGGTCTGGAATATCTAATTTTTTTTCGACAAGTTTTTGATAAAACACAGAGTTTTTAAAAATTGTGGAGTCATTACTTTTGCCATACGCGCCGATATCTACTACAATAAAACAATAATTTGCATCGCACACAGCTAATAAAACAGTTGAAAAATAATTCTTGTAGTTATAGAAAAGAGACCCAGAATCGTTGGGTTTTATAATACGGATATGCTTGCCATCAATAGCGCCGATGCAATTTGGAAAATTTGTGTATTTTTGGAATTGTTTTGTAATCTCTTCCCATTCAACTCTCGTAGGTTCTCTCATTACTATATTTTGTAGTTTTTGCCATATGATGTAACAGGTTTTCTGTACTATTTCGATAATTGTCGACTTTCCCAATCTGTAGGCATAATGCAGATCCGCAAAATAACATCCTGTAGCTAAATATCTGGAAATAAATGTAAATTATTTAGTATAAGTAGGTACATAGATATTACGAGGGGCGTTCAAAGTATTCTCGGTATTGAAACTTTTTTGTTAGTAAAGTGATTTTGTCTATGGTTCTCGGACGAAATTTTCCAATTTGTCTCTTGTATAATTTCGTAAGACCTCTTTACTCAAAAAAGTTTCAAAAAAACAAAAAAGTTTCGATACCGAGAGTAATTTGAACGTAATTTTGGCCATTTTAACCTCCTGACTACCTGACATAGTTTTTTTTAGATATTTTTATGATTTTTTCAGGGTAGCTTTTAAACGGTTCTAAATTCATGAAAATGATACACAAAAAAATCCTTGGCCTGAAATATCCTGAAAAACCTATGTACTTCTTACAGAACCTTGGTTGTTAAAATAGTTGTACTATGTATAGAACGTTAAGGGTTTTACTGAAAAAAATGCTGAATAATACTTGAATATTGACGTAAAAAAGAAATTAATTAAAATTCATATCAGTTATTTAGGCCAGATTTTTTTAATTGAAGTTCTATACATAGGACGCAGGTTGGCAGGAGGTTAATCCTTTTATTATTTATTTTATTGATTTCAGGTACTTTATTACAAAAGAAGTGGAAAGGGTTGCGCGATGGCTTTGTTAGAGAAATGAAAAAGAAGAAAACCGCACCGTCTGGATCAGGAGCCTCCGGCAAACCCAAATATATTTATTATGAACGTTTGATGTTCCTCGAACGGTCGACACGGAATAAAACAACTGATAGCAACATCAACACCACGCCTGATGCAGCTGAAGAACAAGACTTTTCTGGCGATGGGGAAGATGTAATGAGACCTCCAATTCACCAGCCAAAAAAGAAGAAAAAACTGAATGCAGCCGACGAAGAATTTCTGGCTATTATAACCAAAACTTTAGCACCTGAAAATCAGCCACAGATATTAAAGCCAACGGAGTCTGACGATGACAAACTATTCTGTTTGTCATTGTACAAGGAGCTTGTTAAGGTACCAGAGGAAAACAGACTTCAAACAAAAATTGAAATGATGAAAGTGCTTCAAAAAGGTCAACAAGCCCCGTGTCATACATCTTCAGCTACTCTTTCTACCCACCTACCTTCAGCACAATATCATTACCAAGCAGGAATGACACAACGCGGCCAAAGAGTTTATTTTGAAGATACAGGATATAACGCAACAGACCATTCAACGTCTTCGTTTTCACCGGCAACTTTTCCGATTTGCAATCGAGGTTATTGCACTGTACAACGCCATACTCAATCACCGGCGTCTGCCTACAATAACCCAAAAACACCATCACCGGCATCTACACAAGATTCCCAAGAAAGTGAATTGATGGAACTATACTCAGAGTAAATTTACTCTGAGTACAGTTCCATCAATTCACTCAGACTATTTGAAGAATAAAATTAGACCTAAGTATATTTTGTTACATTGACTCTAAATTTAAAGATAAAAATAAAAATAATAAAAATGTTACTAACCTCAAAGTGATCACTAGTTTTTCTTCAGCAGAAACAGTATCCCGTATTACATAAATTTGACATGGAGTCAAGTCTTCTTGTATGATTTCTAGTAAATCGTCAAACAATGTTATCGACATCCGAAAGTAGTTAGAAAACTTTTCGTTATGTTCTCTGAGCTTTGGGTATAATGTTATAAACATACTATGCGTCATTCTGTCACGTAGAATTGGATGCACATTAAATCGCCGACTTTCTCTTTGTTTACGACGTTTCCATCGACGGTATGCAAGCCACAACACGACTGCTTTGTCTGGCTCCATGTTTATAACTGTCCCTGAGTCCCTCCCAAACAAAGCGCGCGTAGGAGCGCGCGTAAAACGCCGCATCTGGACGCAATATAAATTGAAACGCGCGAGGGCACTCGCGCGTAAAGCGCGCGTAAAGCGCCCTATCTGGACAGGCTGGTCTCAAACTGTTTCAGCGAATCGTCAGAAAAACATTGATGACATCCCATTAGCTACCTACATACGAGTACAACAGATCGATAAGTTCATACTAATGGCTTTAATTATTTAAATGTTTATTGTAATAATTGCTTGATCGACTGACTTCAATAGATCGTACATGCGATCTTTTGTGTCTTTATTTCATTTATTTTTAAAACTCCTTTTGGTTGTGTTTTGCTGCCAACCATTTTGTTTGTTTTTTTCATAATTTTTTTTATTGTTTTTGCCCCTGTATCATATATTCTATTCGATACTTCGGTATTTTTGTAGCTACCCATCTTTCTACAAAAATAATAGGGTATTAGATTTTCTTAATCGTTTTATGATGAAGAATAGCCGATTGATTTAGTTGATTTATCTTCCATTGAGTTACAAAATTCAAAGTGTTTTATTTCCTGTATCGACACAGGACTCTTGGACACGTTAATTAAAATTACATAAGAAAACTTGTACAAGAAGTGATCTCATGGACTTTCCACTCGTACCTTCGTATAAATTATACATTAATTTGCGTCGCTGTATTGAAAATGTGATGTACATAAAACTATGGGATACCAAGTTAGAAAAATGTCCCCAAGCAAAAAAGCCACATGCACGTAATGATGTATGTAGTACCTACATGTAATAAAGGGGTAAAGAGGGCTGGGCAATATACTGTTCGACTCCTCCCCTAGTTAATATTAATTTCTAGTTTTTACTCTGACAACTTACAATAATGTTTTAAACGACATAAATTATATCAAGAGAGATTGTTTTTATTTAAGCGAATTATAATAATGGTAATTTTGGAATTCATACAATTTTAATATTTAAATGTGAAGGATCAAGCTGGGAACATCCATGGAATGTTGAACTGATGAAAAGCAAATGGTATAATTATTTAGTATTTTAATTAAGTATCGCGCTCAGATAAATATAGCATATATGCAAGAGTTATTTTATTTTTTAGTTAATAATTTAGCTTTGTAAAAAGAATGAACCAGCTTCAAATTGTTTGAAGAAATAATGAGAATATAGGTAGTATAGAATATACAGGGTTATAGGTATCTAATGATTAACCTCTTAAAGGCGACTTGGGTGAATCAAGACTAACAACTTTTGTTCTATGACTTTTGCCAAAACGTAATACATCTCCAGTTTTATTTTTTTTAGTTTTGGCAGGCATTTCTTTCAACCCCCGCTCGCCTCACCGCAACCCCTTTCTTTCCCTACTAGATTATGTATACGACTTAGAGGTCATGTACCAAACCGACATGTCTCAATCTGCGACGCCTAGATAGAGCTAAGAAGATTAGAACTGGAAATTTGCTAATAATATTTTTTTTTGTATCGGAAAAAAATCATTGAATTAGAAAAAATCGTAGAACAAAAGTTGTTAGTCTTGATCTACCCAAGTCGCCTTTTCGAGGTTAATCATTAAACACCTATAACCCTGTATAGGTAGTCGAAATCAATAAAATGAGCATTATGAAGGATAACTCAAAAAGCAATGGGCAAACCTTGATCAAATTTTAATGGAACCACGAAAGAAACATGAGCTTTCAAATGCAAAAAAAATCATCAGAATCGATTCACCTAGAAAATCGTTCCGAGGTTACTAACATAAAAAACATGAGAATCCTTATTCCTTTTTTTGAAGTCTGTTGAAAAATCATTAATTTATATAAGAATCTATTGGTGTATGGTTTTAAATAAATACAAACAAATTAAAACCAGAGAGTCCTTATAATAAAAATAGAACCACAAAATTTAATTATAAAGCGATGGTAAAAAATCAAAACAGCAATCTAGATACCATACCATCGCAACCGATCAGTTATTCGCCTCACACAAACAAATTCTTTCCGTACGAAGAATCCTTCCGTAAATACTCGCGTGCGCATTAAAATTGTATTCGACGTAGTTTTTGTATGAGACGGTAGTAGGTATAATTGTAATTAACATGAGGTTTCCCGCAATAACCGGGGAGCGCGCGCGCATCCAAAATTGGTGCGTACGACTTTTTGCGGCGCGGCGTACCTACGCTGAATATCATAAGCGTCGTGCGTGGGGACTCACACGGCGGCATTTTTCATCGAGCTTTTCTTTAAATCTGGGAAATATCAACATCGAAATGTGAAGGAATCGTGGATACGACAGAATATTCCCAAGTCCTATTAAGGTGTAAAGGAACAACCTTCGAACAGAAAGTGTGCTTAGTACACACAGTTCAAATTGGTTTGTTTTTTATATTATTTCTGTGTTTTAAGCACAATTTATTTTCGATTTTTATTTCCTTTTACTAATTTTCGACAAAGGTCGAAATACGTAGGTACAGTTTTAAGCAAATACTGTTGATTTGAAAATTGTAACATTTCCACGTAAAAAAATCAAATTGCAATGATTGATTTCATTATGTATCTATAAAACTACGTTTTGAATGATACGCAGGCGGGATTTAATCAACTTTATAATACTTACATGGATTTAAAGGTTTGGCGGATGCTTGAAAATGGAGGTCTAGTTTTTCCTTCTTTTATATTTCCGGGTGTTTTGCGTGTTTTTATAAAAAAACTATCTATCTAATATATTGTATTAAGTATATAAGTTATCTGATAACAAAACACAAGCTCTGCTTAGCTTGGGTCTAAATGATGATGTGTGGATTGTCCAGCTTTATTTATTATTTCGTTACATTGTTAGTACATAAGTATATTGCGTTGCGACGAGAAATGTCCCCGTGTGTTGTCATGCAGTGGACGGTGCAGGGAGACAGAGCTACGCCCGTAGCCTATAGCTGCTCCATACTACGCTCTACAACTGAGGTGTTGCTTTCAATCGTACGACACGATACACATTTTTATAAATCACTACATAGTATAAAACAAAGTCGCTTTCTCTGTCCCTATGTCCTTATGTCCCTTTGAATGCTTAAATCTTTAAAACTAAGCAACGGATTTTGATGCGGGTTTTTTTAAATAGATAGAGTGATTCAAGAGGAAGGTTTATATACTTATAATAAAACCGTGCGAAGCCGGGGCGGGTCGCTAGTATGATATAAAATAAACAAAGAAGGAAAATGCTCTAGCCTTAAGCTTAAGTTATATAACTGATATAAATTAGACGTTATTAATTTCGATGTTACCTTACTTTGAAATACCTATTCTATACCTATCTATATACTTAGATTGATTCTATTCAGAGATTTTATACGCTGTTTCACAGTCCTAAATTGAAATCTGACTCGTTTTGATTCTAAGAACCTAGCAAACGTACCAGCTTTAAGGGTGACAAATCTAAATCGAGCTGTGCTGCGCTGTACTGCGCTGTGCTGTGTCAACGTCAACTCACTCGTCTAATATTTTAATGAGGATACAAACAAACCATGCAGTGCTGCGCTGTACTGTGCTGCGTCAATGAGTTGACCAAACATAGCACAGCGCAGTACAGCGCAGCACAGCTCGATTTAGTTTTGTCACCCTTACTCTGCTGATGCAAAGAACCTAGCAAACGTACCAGGTTTAACCTTGTGTCTGTCCGAAGCTTTTTGATAATCCGACACGACGACGACACGACACGACTCCAATCGGCTGCCCTAAGTGAACAAGCACGGTACTCATACGTGGCATGCGCTCGTTTTTGCGAAGGCTCGTAACACGATCGCTCGTTCTCGTAATTTAACCTTTTTTCCGATACGATGCCTGGCTCCTTATAAGGGGTGCTCGATTACGTCACTGGGGGTTGCTATGTGGTGACAGTTTCTATTGCTATCAGTTTGAAGGAATCGACGACAGCCTCTGTGGCATAGCTGCGGCGGCATAAGTCCGCCTGTGACACAGGTTTTGCAGTTTCAATTGCCGCCCGGGACAAATATTTGGATAACTTAAAGGTAATTTTCAGGGTATTTTGGGAGTTTTCTGTGTATAATTAATAATATATATGTGTCTATGTAGCCCGGAAGAGACCGCTTCTAAGCGATTAGGCTGCCCATTGTACTTGTCTTATATAATTTTATTTATGTTCTCTAATTTGTGTTTATTGTGTATGTTCTGCTGGTAGTTCTAAATTAATAAATAATGTCTTTATATAATGTTAATTTTCTGGTGTGCAATAAGAATTTTTGTATTGTATTGTATTCTCTACTAAGATACTTAACTGAGGTATTAAGTATATACCTATTACTACGTCTTAGCAGTCGTTTTTTCGTTAAGCTAAGCAGAGCTTTTGTATTGCTGCATAGCTTGGGACCACTAACGCTTTGTGAATTGTTCAGCATTATTTTTATACTTTATCCCTTAACATAAGACACGTTATACACGTAATCAGATCTATCTCTCGCGATAATGTCCCATACACTAGCGGTACCGCGCGTCTGCGTGTGCGCAGTATAAATAGGGAGGCTGTGGATCCGTCACGCATAGTAAGAACCTTTAAGGACCCTTAAGTACTATAATAGTGCTTAGTATAGTGTATTGCTAACTATCTACTAATGAAGAGATCAAATACTCTTTTTCCGCTTTTGTATCTTGTTAAGTAATTTTTTATTTGAAACGAAAATAATTACAATCAAACATAAGGAATATAAAAAAAATATATGAATCAATTGAATCGACTGCAGACGGTTGCAACCAGTCGAAAGGTATAAGGTATATACCTTAAGGTATAAAGTATATAGAGGTATAAGGTAGGTAAGGAAATTGAACCATTATTTATTTGTGAACTTATTGTAGAGTTTTTTTAATAAACAGGCAACGTAGTAAAAACTTTAAATAAACATTTTTGGTCAATCCCATAAATAGAACTAAGCTTCTAAAATATACATAGTGTTTGTTAATTATTTTCTTTTCTCGCTGCATATTTTCTCGCATTAGTCGCGGTTTTAATTAGAACACAACTCAAAGCATTTGTGTTTTTGTTTCTACATTTTCTACAAAGCATAACTAAAAAATGGCGAATCCTAGCAGTCTAATTGGGGCACCTAATCTTTGTTTCATTATTAAAAGTTCTTTTTAACAAACACCGAAATATCTAAAGTGTATAATACTCCTTTGATTAGGAGGCGAGCCTATCAGGTTTGGTAAAAAATAAATAAGCCTAGACTAGGATTACGGATTCCCGTATTGATAAAACACATAAATACTAGATTGAATGCGTAAGTACCTAAAATATTTGAATAGAATTACTTCAACTTTACTTACTAGACTAAACAAAAAAACACTATTGGGGGTCTGATCATACCTATCTTATTTTAACGTCAAAATATAGTACGACCTGACTGAAAAGATGACGCTTCATCATCACTACATAGTATAAAACAAAGTCGCTTACTCTGACCCTTTGTCCCTATGTATGCATAAATCTTTAAAACTACGCAACGGATTTCGATGCGGTTTTTTAATAGATAAAGTGATTCAAGAGGAACCGTGCGAAGCCGGGGCGTGTCGCTAGTTTAGATTGAAATACTTATTTTTGGTATAGATAGACCCTGCACGGCTACATTCGACAGTCTACCAGAACCATTATTCTTTGGGCATCTCATTCATTATGGTTCGATTTATCCCTGACATCTATGAATAGTAGATTTAAGGTAAATATGTTTTTTCATTTTTTAAAAACAGTTAATTAACTAAATAATGATCAAATCCCTTGTCTACTTGAATTCGGCAAGAAAGTTTAGTTCACCAGTGTATAAAAACCGGCAGTGAAGGCACTTAAACAAATTTTGTATTTTTTCAGTATTATGAAACAATAACCCTTCACAGTGAGTTTCCTCGTGAAAATTATTCCGTCTGCGTGATGGCCGCCATTTGCGGAGCGGACGCGGGCTAGGCGCGTGCGCACTGCTGCATACATAATTCGGGGCCTGCGGTGACCACGCGACCTAATTATTGGCGACAAAAAATGTATTTTTTTAATTTTGCATATCAACTCAGCGTGACAGAACATAATGAACTTTATTCCAGATTAAGACTTTTTTTGTATAATCAAAAATTCTTGCAAATAAATACCGTAATGACTTTAAATAACGAGAACATGTAGTTTTTACAGGGGGATATAGAAATCAGGACATACTACTAGTCTCTGATAATGTGTCAACGTAGATAATACGTAATATTGAAAATATTTAGGTATAAAAGTTTTTATACACATATGTATATTTTAGAACAAAGGAATTCCAGCGTCATCTTAGGCATGACATTTTAAAAGGAGTTTTTAGGAGTACCTTGCCTATTTAAAACAGTTACTTTGCAAGTATTTAAGTAGCTAGGTTAGGCGTGATGTGTACATGATCACTTTTTTGTGAAGTTTTTGGTTCACGAGTCAAGATGTGTTGTTTTTGTAGAAGGTGAAAGGAATCTCAATAAATGTGAAATCAATTATGAATCTCCTATAAAAAAGTTATGTGCTGACTCAAAAAAAACAAGAAAGGCTTAAAGATGCAAGGTAAATTATCCTGGAAAACGACAAAATCTCGCACTACCAGTTAATATGGTCACCATAAAAAACTGACGCGCAACCCCCAAGTAAGGCACCCATTATTATAATAACCTCCCTTATAGAGCAGAGACAAAATGCTCTTGCGCGATGAATGCTTAATAGTGTTTTTCATTGTCCCGAATTTTCCAATGAAACATCTGTAGGCGGCGCGCGCGCGGGTACCCGCAGGTTTTTGATTGATAACTGACACACTATTGGTACATTGTTAATTAGTAAGTAGGTACCTATATACTCGAGGCTTTTTTCGAGATTTTTGGTACATTTATTTATCGTGAATAGATTTTCATTTGACTGTTTGCAACCGTCTGCAGTAAGCTCAATGGTTTCAATTGTATTTATACTGGTTTGAATTTGATTTTTTGTATTTCTTGATTGTAATTTTCGTGGTATTATCTTCATTTGATCACAATTTCGCCTGATTGAGTAACGATGTACCAATGATAAAATAGATAGAGATGATAGAATAAAAAAATACTTTACAAGCAATTGGTTTACTAATTATAATGTAAATGTAATCTGTAACTTCAGTCAATAGAATTTGTATGATGAAAACAGTTTATCGGTCTTATTTTGACAAATAAACTTATGCCCCAGCCGAAAAAATACATTTCGATAGTGGAAAAGCAAAATGGCTAAGCGCCACTTTGGTCGAAATAGTCATATATTTCACTAAACTCGTTTTTTTATTCTACGTCGATTGTCGATACTACGATTTGAGCATAATAATATAAAGTACTTACTATATTTTTACTCAAAAACGCATGCGAAGCCACTGGAAAAACCTAGTACCAACACAATTAAACATAGAAGCATTCAAAGTTTGCAAATAATGTGGAAACAGATTACAATGCTTGTTTGTAGAAACCTTGTATCCGATATCTACAAGAAATCCTTGGATTACTTCTTATATCGTATTGTTTACTTATATCTACATAGAGGTAGCCTACCCAGTTGTGATATTATAGTCAGTATACTATCTAAGTTTTTAAATTCAAGTATTTGTTAGCCTATTTCTTTCCATTTCTGGTCAAAATCATCTTCCATCCTTCATTAAAAATTAAATTAAAGAATCATTTAAAATGCTTACTAAAATTAGACGACCAGCAAATAAGTATTATAAATAACCTAAGTAGTTAGTATAAAACAATATCGCTTGCCGCTGTCTGTCTGTCCCTAAATGTATGATTAGATCTTTAAATTTTCAATGTAACCGATCAGTAATTCAAGAGGAAGGTTTATATTTTATAATACACCCGTGTAGAGCCAGGACGGATAGCTAGTTATAAATAAAATACCAATTATTGTCGTATCACTAAAATCTCTTCTCCTACTCATTATTTCTGTGTGAATCCTGACTAATAACGATTAAACGAACTGGGGCCCAATTCTGTTAACCAATCACTTTTTAATGCCCATGGTTATCGTAGGTATCAGAATCGTCAAGAAGAAATATATGTTCTTTTATATAAGGTGGAGTGTCACAATATGTCATTCTATGAAGATGTGAGTATAGAATTGTCATAGTGAAGTGATTAGTTTACTAGAATAGGGAATTATGATGCTTACCTACATTTCCATCATTAGTACTAATGGAAAACCTAATCGAACATCGGAAGTGGATTAATGACGTTCATTTATGCGAATAATTAATGGAATACGAATACCGCTCGCTCATTTTACGTTCCTGTATTGCTTTCAAATTAAATAAATACAATAAGAAATAAATACAAATTAAATAAATGCACATATTTGACGCAATGTCATCCAAGCCATTCCAAGTCAACCAAAAAGTAATTTAAAATTGTAAAAGTAATTTAAAACCACGGAAAAAAAGAAGTAGGTAGCCATTATATTTTTCACACGTTCGTCGATTTGTTCTGTGAAGTTTTAGACCTATTTCGATGATTCTTTTGGTTTTGAAAATAGTTCCACTTGTACACTTTATACATATATATGTATACAATTTCTTTCCTGAGGGTTTACTATTTGTCTCGTACAAAAGTGAAAAACCTTAGATTAATATATTAAATAATTGCCATTGGCCCATTGTGTGGGACGCTACATGCGTCGACACACTTGCACCTTCCCATCTTTCAAGGACATCCACTAGGGCTGGTGCGGCGGCAGATCTGGCCGAGGATGTCAAGAGGCGCAAATATGCAGGTCTCGACAGAACCTACGCATTTGCTCCCCTTGGATTCGAGACCCTAAATCCGTGGGGTACCGAGGCTCTCCGGGTTTTTAAAAAATTATCTGAGCGTCTGGTCGATGCGACGCGTGACCCGAGAGCTGGTGAATATCTGGCTCAGCGCATCATTGCCATACAGCGTGGTAATGCAGCCAGTGTCTTGGGGACGCTTCCGACTGGTATTGACATGGATCAATTGAGCTACCTTTAGACCGTTTGCAACCGTCTGCAGTTAGCTCAATGGTTTCAATTGTAAATACTAGATATATTAAATAATCAATTTATTTTATACTAGCAGCGCCTCGCGGTTTCACCCTCGGTAATTCCCATTCCCGTTGGAATTCCGGGATAAAATATAGCCTATGTGTTATTCCAGAGACTATAATCTATATCTGTACCAAATTTCATTCAGATCCATTCAGTAGGATTTGCGCATATTAGTAGGATAACCGTCCAAGTTGAAGACACGCAACACCCGAAAGAATAAATATTTACAGATCATACAAAAATTTTAAATTCCAAAATCGAATCCGCAATTTTACGCCTTTCTCACTGCGCTAGATCGAAGTCTAGTTGTAGAAATATCTATTCCAGTCATACAAGGGAATTAGAAATCAATCAGACTTGTAAACATGTCAACAGCTCTACATATTTATTACAAGTGGTGGTATTGTCTGTTCGTCACAAGTCTCGGGAAGGCTATCTTCCATCGACGAATGTCATTGCTGTCTGGGTTTCGCGGGTTTAAATCACAATATTTGGTGCCAGTCTGAAAGGCTTTGGTTTTGAAAGTGACAGTGTCTAGTAAATTGCAAAATAATATACTTTCAACCCGGAACTCTTGTCATTAAGCCCGCAGTCTTAAAACTAAGCTATATTTGAAATTGGAAGCTTCACAGCCTTTTCTACCTAAACAGAACGATCTAGATTTGTCTACGAAAGACACTGAAAAAATCGCTAATACATGTGAACATCTGATACATATGGGTGTAAGAGATGATTATTGTTGACATGTTCGGCATTTTTTATGAATACCGTTTCCGACGAGTTTCCAAAACTCGAAAACTAACAACCTAATAAGGTAAAGGTTTCTTATTCACTTTTCCACTACCTTAAAAAAGCTAGATGTGAATTAAAACACTTTATTTTTTTCCTAGTTTTATCCATGTCATTTGAATTTTCTGACCAGAATAGTAGTGTAAGGTTTACACCTAAGAACCCAGAAATAAGGAACTTTTGAGTTTGTACTGTACTGCAGCTAATAAAGTTTTCATTCGAGTAAGCACTTACTTAACTATCAAACGAGCATAGATATAATTGCAGGCAGACACCAATCGCAACTATAAACTCTCTAAGCTTTGAAAGTTATCACTTATCCAGGTAAGTATTAAAATTGTTTAAAAGCATTCGACTGAATATTCAGCTCTCATTTGCCAGCTATTCAACCACACGTGAAATCAGTGGAAACCGCTGCTCAAATACAATGCGGTCGTAGGATGTTGATACATACGAACATTGTTGAATTAACCAATTAAGTACTAGCTAAAGAGTGTGCCTTGTTTTGTGGAGGCAGATACTTCCATCTAAGTCCTAGAACTGTTGTTTTGCAAAGGAGAGGAAAGATTTGACTCCGTAGTTTTATGCGTAAAATTTGATGTCGATTGTTAGTTTTTTTGTTCAAATCATCATATTATTTTTAACGATGGTTAAACGCATAATAAGAACTAATTTATACTTCCTCCAAAGAATCAGTTCTTGCTAAGGTACTACTGGACTGGTAGGTATGTAGAACTAATCGGCATGTCCTAGTCCTAGCTCAGAATATGTGATGTGAACCTAATATGGACTTCGTCAAATGAGGACACGAAGGCAGTGGAGATCATTCGTCACTTGCTTGAAAATTATCTTTATCACTAAAATCACATATAAAACAAAGTCGCTTCCGGATGTCTGTCTGTTCTTTTGTATGCTTAGATCTTTAAAACTACGCAACGGATTTTGATACGGTTTTTAATACGATACGATAAGTGATTCAAGAGGAAGGTTTATATGTAATTACATTCTTCCTAAGTCGAATCGGGTCGCTACATTATAAATGCGAAGGTTTGGATGAATGGATGGATGTTTCTTACCTCTAAACGACAAAACTACTGCACGAATCAGGCTGAAATTTTCAATGGACGTATATAAACAATGGAAATTCATCAATTTTCACTGGGATGAAGTTGTTCAATTTCATCAATTTTCACTGGGATGAAACTGCGGGGCCTAACCACTTACTTGTAAAATTTGTTGTGTTTAATCCTTCTAGGATTTTTGAAGAAGCCGGTAAGGCTTAAGACTAAACGTGCGTACTTTTTGAGTTTATTGATCCATTTATTTGTAAGTGCACTAAAATCACAATTAAAACAAATACGCTATTTTCTTACGTCTCATCCTGTTTTTAGGTAGTTTGAAGTAGATTTGGACACATTGGTTTTCATCTCACACGAGAAAACAACAGCAAATTAAAGCAAGTTACTTTACTATATTGTTAATCTGTCCTTATAAGATACCAGGCCTATTTGTTAGGGAAAACATTTTATAACAATCTTGGAATTCCAACAGCTCAATAAGTAAGATGTCAATCATAGATTAAAATACCTATTCATCGATATGACTACTCTATGGTTTCGCTATAAATTATTACCTATCAATCAACCCTGGTGATTGGTTGATCCATGCCTGATCACCGACCAATAGGATCCAAGATATAATTATAAAAGATCGAATAATATAGGCTCATACTATACCAAATATTATCACCAGATATACAAGAGCTATGATTATTGTAGAGACGGCTTCATTCGTGTATGTTTGGAGATGTAGGAGAGGTCTAGGTGGTTGGTTATGGAATTGTATTGTTTTTTGTCAGACCGGTCTAGGTTTTTGCGACTTGTTGATTCGGGTTTGTTGAAGCTTTTTGTAGAAAATGGCCGACGTCTTGATCGAATGTCAAAACTTGATTGTAGCTAGTTTGTTTCGTATAGTGGTTCGAATCGAGAAATAGTTCTATGAATTCAAATACATACATGTTAGAAAACGAAATGAAGTTCCGAATCTAAATGGGCAAAAAATAAAAAAATAAACAATTTTATTTTTATTTTTTTTATTTTACTATAAAAATTAAGGAGAGGAACATTAACTTTCAAGTTAAACAATACAGCAAACTAAGTAGTAACTTTATAGGTCAAACTGCAGGTTAAATAATGAGTTAGCAAATTAATTCATTTCATTGCTTTAGCTCTGTAAAAGCTGATTATAAGTAATCATAAACCGAGTAGCTAAAAATTTTAGGTCACTACTAGACGCAAAAAAAAAATTTTTTATTATTACAGAATGCAATAAATTATTAACTATCTCATTAATTTCACCTGCTGATTGAATAATTATAAATAGATACTGATGAAAAATAACTTATAAATGCTTTACCAAATGAAAAGGAAATGCAAAATGTTTCCAACTAAAAATGAACTTAGGGACTTAAGAACTACTTGGATAAGATGTTATTTAAACAATTTGATTTTAATGAGCAAGCAAACAAGTTACATTGCTTCGATTGGATATTTCTGATTTACTTCAAACTTGCTAAGCACGATCTTTTTAATACCGCCTTGTCTTATTTGAAAGTAATCATAGTCGAAATCAAATAATATTCTACCTTTACATTTAAGTCTCAATGCAGACTTATGAAATACTTCTATAATGTGAAAAATACGTTAACATGTAACATGAAAATAAAATGCACTGAATTCCAAGTGAAATAAAACTCGTGAGAATATAAATACAAGTTCGTAAACACGTTTAACAATGTTAATTGGTACAAAAATACATATTATATTGTTTATTAACTACAAACATTACACTGGCTTACTTATAAACTTTATTAGGCCACAGTTCTTTGTTATCTGCCCAAGCAAGTTGGACTTACTAGGGCATATAAACTCTTCTTGCAATTTATCAATCCTTAGATTCTGCAATTGCAAATTACAATGTGTGGGCAAAGAATAATCGTGGCAATTGCAGTTGCAATAAAATTTATTGCAATTCAATTCAATTCTTATCGCGTACATAATATTCTAGTGGTATATAATTTGTATGAGGCAAGACAGCAAGTTATAGAAATCTACATCATTTAATTTTATATATACGTAGGTACATTACATTTGTGATGATTACATAAAATAATAATGTACATAGGTACTACTGTGATTATAACAAATAGACCAAACAATTGACCTATTTTTACAATGAAAGTAAAAATAATAAAGAAATAGAACGCCTTATATTACAATTGATTTACACAATGTTAGGTCCAAAACTTTGGTAAATAATAATAATTATAAATCAACTACTTAAATGAGAAAAATGATCATTTTTTTACCAGCGTCCACGGCACCCCTGTAACAAAAAAAAAGTTATGTGAGTATGTACAAAAATCATTAAACAGTCTTTGTAACGTCTTAGGAGCTTTTTTCAGTTTTTTGTTATTACTTCGATGTGCTGGGTGAAGTTACCAAGAATCAAAATCCTAAATAAGTTAGCGTATTTCCGAAGGACGAGATCGAAAGTTTTTGGAAGATTACTTAGTTTCTTAGATATTTTCTATCTTTTATCATTATTTAGAAATGGGAGCCCTGGATCAACTAGTTTTTGAGTTTTATGTCTCCTTTTGCTTGAGCGAGGCTATGCATATAGTGGAAATGTTATTGAGAGAGGGAAGACTTCGTCGCTTCGAAAAGGATCTACAGTTTTATGGCTCAATTTTCCGTTGAGTGGGATTTATTAATTTACTCAATAACATTAATTTTATAGATGCGAATTTTTGGATGGATGGATGTTCGTTACCTTCTCACGCCAAAACTACTCAACGTATCGGGCTGAAATTTTGAGTAGATGTAGTTCTATTCAGGAATAAAACAAAGGCTACTTGTTATCAATTGTCACGGGGGTGAAACCACTTCTCGCAGTGGGTATAGTTCAGTTCAGTTCAGTTTATTTATTGATAACGTTTTTTGTGTTTCATGTCATTTTCTTATGTCTATTAAATTAATAATTACATAAGTAGGTACTTTGTATATATTAAAATATACATTGGCAAAATTATAATAATAATATAAAATAAAAAATAATTAATTAAATTATAAAATTCATAGTAAATTATAAAATTATACAATGTCGAAAAGTTCATTAAAATTAGAATGACATTGAATTAAAATTATATTAGCCAGTACTTTAGTTTAATTTTGAAGGATTGCGTTTAGGAGGCATTAACGATTGTAGATGAGAGACGGTTATAAACAGCCGGCCCCATCACATGCACCAGCTTCGAGGACCATAAAGTGCAAAGCGGTTGTAACCATAATGTTTAGGACGTGAAAAAGTCTATGTCTATGGTTCAAAATTAAAGTGCTTTGTTTATTTAGACCTTACATGACTCTTGGACACGTCACAAACTCCATGATACAAATAATTAAAACTAGGAAATAAAGTGCTCACTTTGATTTTTGTTCACTTCATTCTTTTTAAGGTAAAGTAAAGAAGCGAACAAGAAACCATTACCGTGTTAAGTTGTTAGTTTTCGAGTTGGAGGAAACTCGTGCCAAACATTTTATCTCAATAATCTGATATTTTATAGTAAGTCTTTTTACAGAGAATAAGTTGTAAGAGTACTTACGTCACTTCCGACCAGTGCTGAGGTCTTGCAGCTCGCTGCTATCATCGCTGGAGCATCCGTTGGCGTTTGCCATTGCCATGTTGGCCATTGACAGTGGGATGGTGATGAACTGTGGCTGGGTTGATGATGATGCTGGAATTAAAAGATTGCATAACTAAGGAGAGAGATTGGTGATTTGACATTCTAATTATCAAAGTCTCTTCAAGCGCAAAAAATAGTAGAATACCAAATGCACATACGTCATTTTAATCATCTTGATTGAATGGCACTATTGAGACTTTTGTTTAGACTATTAGTGGAATTTGGCCCCAGATCGAAACAAGTTGGGTTATCACAAGTCTGCCTAAGAATCTTTTGAAGTTATTGTGACCTCGTGCAACTTTGGTATAAGACGTATCTACACAAAGTACAGGATTGAAGTTGATGATCAAAATACAAATATCATATTTAATATGACATAAGTATGCTGCCCCATTATATGTTGGCATTAAATTAAAATTATTAATGCCAAATGCCAATGGTCAAATTCAATGGTAGGCTAGGAAATGTCATTCTTGTATCTTATATTTGAGCCAAAACTAAATAATTTCATGAAGTTCCAAAAAATTTCAGCAGAAACATCAACTGTAATTCACGAAACTACGTGAAAACTAGTTGACTCGAAAAGCTTTCAAGATTCATACCGACTCGATTCCAAGAAATCCGGGAAAAACAAAGTAATAAAACTAAAGTCATATCTTTTATTCAAACCTGTCGACGAGGCTAACCTAATTATGGAACTGGATACCTGAACTAAAATTGGATCTCTTTCGGAAATGTAAAATTTATAGTACAGTCGTAGAGTCGGAAAAACTTGGCAAATGCATTCCAGTTACGAGATTTTATAAAATGTAGACCGTGCCATCCAAACAACGTGACGTGTGTGATTACAGATTTGACATGCCTGAATTTAAGGCATTATAAAAGGAGTAGAAAATGCCCATAGGTATATCAAAACATCACGTTCTGCTGTATTTATTCCTATGCTAGGTGCACTTACTGCCCAGCTGCAAGAGAATGCCATAATGTGCTGTATGTGCAGCATGTGTCGTGTCATGATTACTTAAAAAGCATACCGTACCAAAATGGCCAAAACTTCTAGACCTTCGTGATACATCTTCGGCCACATTGTCACTTACCATCAAGTGAGATTGTGAATCGACAAAGGTCTATTTTTGATGAAATAGGGTTCAAATCCAAAACTTTACAGACGCAAAACAGTTGCCACAAATATTCCACAGTTATGCTTGTTTTAACTTGGAAAAAGGGGAAAAATCAACACTTTGAAGTTGCGGTCCCTATTCAAGCCATGTACAAACTACGCCCCGATTCTGGTTGAATTGGGGCGTACTCTACCTTTTCAAAACTAAAACGGATTTCTCGCCCGGATGTTCGAGTGAATACTGGCAAATTCACATGAATTTGCAAATCGCTTGTGTATTCAGCTCCTCTCTATATTTAATATTTCATTGATTTCCACCGTAGGTATATAGTTGTAATTTTTCTAATCCTTGCTTGTAATTTTCGTTGTTAATAAAGATTATAGTTTATTTATAATACACTTGTTATTAATTTTCTATATTGTAAAAAATCAATATAGAAATAATAAAAGTCATGGAAGTGATATATATGTACAAAATGTGTAAATAAAATCAAAGTTTTACACGTAAAAAAGAATTTATTAATGGCTACCTGTTATCTTTACACATCCTAATCCTACTAATATTATAAACGCGGAAGTTTGTAAGTATGGATGTATGGATGGATGTTTGTTACTCTTTCACACAAAAAATACTGAACGGATATGGATAAAATTTGGCATAGAGATAGACTATAGTTTGGAATAACACATAATATGCTATATTTTATTCCGAAATTCCCACGGGAATGGGAATAACGCGGGTGAAACCGCGAGGCGCTGCTAGTCTATAATATGTATCATTATGCAGAAAGATCCCTTTAAAAAAATAATGACTCACCACCTTCTTGCCCCTGGTTAGCCAGCCCCAGTATGAAGCTGTGCGGATAGCTCATCGCCAGTCCACCCAGTCCCATGTTATTCCCGATATTGTCCAGCCCCATCATGCCAGGGTACAGCATGGCTCCGCCGGGCAGGTTTATCTTGGGCAGGATCTTGGCCAGGCCGGGCTGGTGCGCTGGCTTGCTGCTGTCAGGTTCCTGCGAGCTTGAGGAGGTGGACGCGTGTGCCTCTTGTTGCTCCCTGAGAAAGAATATTCAATCACTACATAGTATAAAACAAAGTCGCTTTCTCTTTCCCTACGTCCCTATATCCCTATGTCCCTTTGTATGCTTAAATCTTTAAAATTACGCAACGGATTTTGATTAGGTTTTTTTTAATATATAGAGTGATTCAAGACGAAGGTTTATACGTATAATAAAACCGTGCGAAGCCGGGGCGGGTCGCTGGTTCAAAATAAAATGCTGTAGTGATTTAACCTAGAACCGAACTGCCATTTGACTTCTTCAGGACTATGCTTCTGCTGAAAGGTCATAAACATTATTTTATAAATGTTACTGAAGATCTAAAAAATTTGTCGTAGATTACTTTGGGGCTTAGGTGCTGTGTGCTTGGACAATCCACCAAAATTATTATTATTATTTTACTCAACTATGGGCTATGGCAGCACGTTATGCATTGTTAGAATTGTCCAGTCAATGTAATGTAGTGGTATTACGAATGGTAGATGTACATATCTTCAATATTGTTAATCCTTACTAGATGAATCTTCAATATTATAAAATCCTACTAATATAATAAACGCGAATGTTTGTGTGGATGTATGGGTGGATGTTTGATCCTCTTTCACGCAAAAACGGATCGGGCTGAAATTTTGATTAGACATAGTTCTAGCCCTGGACACATGGCTTTTTATTGCACAAATCAGTTTCCATGGGATAGAAATACCCTTGCAACGTTTCCATAGAAACAAAGCGTGCGAAGCCGCAGGCAGATCATCATCATCATCATCAGCCAATATTAGTCCACTGCTGGACATCGGCCTCCCCTTATGAGTGCCATAGCGCCCTGTCTTCAGCTTGCCGCATCCAGCATCTGCCAGCAGTCTTCCGCAGATCGTCATCCCACCTGGGCGGAGGGTAGATACTAGATTAATAAAGTTGTGGTTGCTATTTATGTTTAGATCAGAAAGTCTATTTATTTTTGACTTAATATACCTAGTCTATACAATCGAAACCATTGAGCTAACTGCAGACAGTTGCAAACAGTCTAAAGTTAGCTCAATTGATCCATGTCAACACCAGTCGGAAACGTCACCAAGACACTGGCTGCATTAAATAAATAAAAAAACAAATAATTCCGGACAGCCCACACAGCATCATCCAACCCCAAGCTAAGCAGAGCTTGTGTTATGGGTACTAGATGACTGATATACTATTACCACTTAATATACTCATATCTCATCAGCTGACCTTTTGATGACTTCATTAGCTTCATGGTTCGCCCACTCCTGCTTGTGTATCTGCATCAGCTTCTCGCTAGGAGACTCCGGTTCGCTGCCGCTCTCGTCGCCGCTGTCGCCGGATGATGCTGGTTCATCCTGGAAACAACACTTTCTTCAGTTATCTGATGATAAAGCGAATGTAGTTCTAGTGGAATGGACCGGATTTATACCAGTTATATGCTTAGAAGCCGAATGTAGTTCAAGTGGAATGGAGTCTATGCCTACTCGATTGTAGTCCAGGATGTTTTATATTGTTTGAAATAACTGAGACAGTTTTTTATACTGGAATAGCTACTGGTGTCTTTGTCTACATGTCTTTAAATCCCTGTGGATGTTGAGCTCCCATAACAGTATTGATGGATTGATTGAACCCACATTTTGTTCCATTCTTAATAGAATGACTATGATTATGAGGCCATGGAATAATAATTTATTCCATGGCCTCGTAATCATAGACAAAAAAATAACAACAGAGTATTCAAAATTTTTCATATCTATGTATATAATGTATTAAATATATCAGTTACCTAGTTAGTACACATAACACAAGCTTTGAGTAGCTTACTTTGGGGCTAGATGGTGCTGTGTGGATTGTCCAAAATTATTTATTATTTATATGTACCTACTTTTAAATTATTTTTTTAGGTTTACTACCTTTTGAAATTTTACAGACCCTTTCACGTCTCTTTTCTCAAAGCTAAAAGCTTCACTTGAAAAAACTTTTACAAGTTACGAAACTTTTAAAAGTTGTTTGACAACATTTACTTGAAACCTCTCTGAAAGTATTACACTTCAGACTTTTGCACCCGTACCATGAGTTTCACAAACGATATCGATTGTAAAAGTATTCGCTAGCGACTCTACTTTATGTATACCTGCATGGTTATTGGTAATTCACCGAAATTCAAATTGACCTGAAGGTTCTATCCATGATCACGAACACCGGAATTTCAAATTGACCTGAAGGTTCTATCCATTGATCACGAACACGTTTGACGTAGGTATTATCGGTAGAATGTAGGTACTACCCTCTCTTCAATACCTAATATTTCACAAAAACTTAACTTAAAAATGTCAGCTCTGAATTAGCACTGGGTGTTGGAGTGAGAGAACGGTCTTTTGTAGTTCATTGATGTCTCTGCAAAATCTCATCTAGCAATAAAGGGTTAATGCTTGGTTAAAGGTAAGCCTGTATTAAACGCAGGCTTTTTTTTTTTTAATATTACGATCACTAAACAGTCCAGCTGATAATATCAACCAAAGAGCATAACACAACTCATGGTAGAGGTTAAGGCGCTGCGCAAACATAGACACTCTATGTTGCCCACACGGCACATCATCACATGGAACCGTAGTTGCTGTGTCCTGTAGCGGTGATCGGACAAAGTTACCGGTGGCTACTTCTGGCCACTGTAACAATTCGTTGTTTGTTTTCCGTCAGTCTCACGATGGAGCCCGTGTCAGTGTGCGTGGCTTGTGTCACACACGTCATGACATGGACACCGAATGCAACTCGTCCGTTTCCACAGCTCAGTATAATTATGAGGAAATTTGTTAATGTTCTTGTGTCTTCAACTGATGACTTTTAGTTTAGAGTTACCGACACCAAACACTTTTTCCATGTGCCACTGTGTTAACTGAACACAATTTTTTTTTACGTAATGTGCAGGGAATGGACAATTTCAAACCGGTTCAAATATTGAAAATCGAATATTGATCGGTAGCTTATCTGACACAAGACACAAAAGTATCCACGTTTGCGCCGTGCCTAAGAGTATTACTGAGTAATAAAGCGAGGAGGTAACGTATCTGACACAAGACACAATGTGTCCACGTTTGCGCCCTGCCTTAGAGTATTACCAAGTAATAAAGCGAGAAGGTAACGTAGTTGCCTGAGTAGAAGGCTCAGGTGTCGGGAAATAGGCCTTTTAGGAAAAACTTCGCCGCTAACTGGCACTTAACAGAGGCTGCAGCTGAGCTCTCTTATTTCATTATGCTAGAGGCATTGGCTTAGGTTCGTTTCTCAGTTTATATAGAAAAAGTTTATATATTTATTACAATATAGTAAAAGAATAATTTATTGTAGACGAGAAAAAAGTAAATTAAGTGCTTAGAAGCGATCTCTTTCAGGCAAGCTTTGAATGAAAAACATAATTATTGTATTTGGACAATACGCTGAGTATTTAGTTCCTATGTCCTTTTTGTTTAATTTATGATTAAGTTACCTATCTAAATCTATTTAAATTTCATTTCAAAAAGTTAATGTAATTGTGTGTACATGTGGTGGCAAATAAATGGTGTCTTTGTCTATTTGTGTGATATTATGGTCATGTATTAGGATTATTTCACTCTGGACTTTAAATGAAATACTGCTTAAAAGTCTAGATAACTTTAAATTTTCCAGACGCAAGACGAGCAATATCTTTTTCCGTAATCGTCGCAACTCCTGTTTTTTACAACACTATAAAACACCTATTATTCGCTTTCCGTCCCAAATAATTTCAATGTGCCTGGATGTAGCCTGATCTATGATTTACGAGATGTAGGTATATAGGTGACAGCACGGGAACAAACACGTACGAATTACTGCCGAAAACAAGTCGTTACACCACCGTTGGGGTCGCTAGACAAGTGCCATATCTGGCAATATGTATTACTGTAGTTATGTCGCGATTAAATCCTTTGCGGCTTACGACGACAGACCGATGTGTTAGCCCGTGTTGTGTGTGGTAGCAAGTGCTGATGTGTTCCCGAAAATTACACAGTGATAAAGCGAAGATTCGAATACGAAGCGAAGCATGCGGCATAGGCTGAATTAGTAACGAAGAGTTTACAGTTTACGCACAAAGCTAATAAAGAACACTGCTAATCTTATACACATTTTATATTTTTTATAATTATTTCACACCACACGGAAGGCTTTGTCACTAAGCGACTACATCACCTACATTTTAAAAACTTCTTGCGATGCTTTTTCCGCAATGTCGTCAAATTTATCACTTTTCAGTCATCTAAAGTTTGTTTTATCGACGACCACTTGTCTATTGTTGATCTTATCGCTTCACCGTCACCATACAATTTACAACCCTTAGCCAACTTTGCTCCAATGGCACTACCTGTTTGTGAGCGTAAACCATTTACGAGAATTGAATGCAAAACTTACTCCAACATTTATGTACTGTAGGTATTTGTGATGCATAGAATACTAACCAATACGACCCAGACTAAAGTTTCAACTAAATTCATGTTTAAAGCTGTGAAGTTTATAGTACTACCCCAAATTAATAATGTGAACATCACTACATAGTATAAAAGAAAGTCGCTTTCTCTGTCCCTATGTATGCTTAAATCTTTAAAATAACGCAACGGAATTTGATGCAATTTTTTTTAATAGATAGATTCAAGAGGAAGGTTTATACGTATAATAAAACCGTGCGAAGCCGGGGCGGGTCGCTAGTGTAATTATAAATTATTAAAACACTTACGTTTTTTTATTAGCTCAAGGAAGCTTTTGTATCACTGCGGCCATGAAAGGTCTTTTGTGATTGCCACTTACTGTGTTCTCCCTTGAAGACGCGGCGTTCATAATCGCCACTAACCTTTGCATCTGCTACGAACTGTAGGATTTTCTTCGGGGTGATGTCTTTTAGCTCTTCTAGGCTTAGTAGGTGTTTGCCCAGATGAATGCTTTGTTTTTGCATAAGTGCTCCACACATACCTAGCGTACCACGTTAGTAGTATTATTATTAACGTTTTTGAGTTAATTAAACCTGAATATCCAATTTAGATAATTGGTAAATTATGCCGGATTTCCCAACAATGTACACTCAACCAAAACAAAACCATTTCACAACGCATTCCCGCACCATTACGATCCAATAACAAAACAATATAGACAATAACTAACGGATAAAATCAACTAGATAAGCACCGCAAGCTACGGATAAAGGCCATATTAGTGCGGCTAATTTACGGCTGAGGTAATGAGGCAATACTGCATTGTGACGTCACTGGGAACGAACGGACTCCAAAACGGTGCTTATTGTAGACTCACTGGCTACTGGTGGACACTTGGGTACAGATGGCAAAACAGGTAAACAAATCTGTGACTCAAAAATACGCACGACCGAACTTTGGTCGACGCAAGCGGTTGTGAGCGCTTACTGGACGAGCAATGGTTGGGGATGTACAAAAATCTGTCAAACTAGAGATGTGAGCCCTTGGCTCGTTCTTTTTTTAATTCCGGTTTATTCTAATCGTGGTACACCAAACGCTAATACAACTTGCACCAGCTGATGAGTGGTCAACGTGTCCATCTGTGTTTATCTGTTATAAAGTTGCTCTTTTTTATAATAACTAACAACAAACTTCAATTTTCACGCATTAATAAAAATTAATTCAAAAACTACGGGTAAGATCTTATTCATATTTCAAACGTATTACACGACAAGACCATCCAAATTAAAAAAAATCATTAGAATCATCAGAAAACCTACCAGAAAAAAGTTATCGCCTAAAATACAAAAAAGACAGGCATATTGAAAACCTCGTCGAAAAGATGAGATATAAATAGTTGGTTATAGATGGTATGAATGCAGCTTGTTCAGCCAATGCAATAAACATATTATTACCTCCAACCAATATTTGTTGTACAAAAGTAACTACATATCTTTCTCCATCGCGTGCTATACTAATAACCCCACTACCACGTAGCCAATTTACCGACAACGCAAGTGCGAAAAAGATAAAACTCCAATTCCGAAAATAAAGGTAAACAGTCACATTAAGTTTATCAGATCGTACGGATTTATTTGCAAGCGGTACGCTATCAGATGAATGCGCTAAACGGTAGTTAGTTAGTTGCAATTATTATTATTTAGTGCGTCGGCGCATAAAGGACGCCCACACTGTTTCATAGAACGCGTAGTTTTGTTGCATGGACATTACGATCTCCTTAAGATCTCCCATCTTAATATGGGTTCGTAATTAATATAAAAGTAACTTGTAGATATTAGATTTGTTTGTTTATTTTAATGCTTTTAAGCTGAAACATAAATATTTTTTTGACGAAGAGGGTGCTTACTCCGCTATACAGTTTTTTAACTTGTGCGGGGTGCGGTGGCCATAAATAAATCTATATAAATATGTTCTGTTCCGAATAAAGATTTTAGTTTTTTTTTTCAGTATTTGTACGTCTTCTTCGTATACAATATACACAGTTATTATTGAACTTTTAAGCCTTTTTATTGGAAATGGTCGAGCGTTTGCCCACTTTAATGGTTATAACACTAAAGTTATTTAAAACGGGATATTTAATTTTCGTGTTTATAATATTGGTAAGGATTTGTGCCTATTGTATTTTGTATTTTTCTTCATAATTAGGAATATAATAAGCCATGTCAACCCTAACCGGCCGTACATTGCCCTATCTCCACCACATAATCATTCTGTAGGTATTTATTAACATTTGTACTTGATCCGATACAAGTAATTATACTGACATGTGATTTATTGTCTGTCGGCCTGTTTATTCTGTGACGCTGCCATTGTTTGAGTGACCTTTCAAGGGTTAAAGTCAAAGTTAAGTAGGTAGGTAGAGATTTTTTTAGTAGAGTTGATAAGTTTATTTATTATCATAAGTTTACAAAGCAGATTACAATCACATGTATACATTATCGACTTACAGTAGTGAACCAGAATGATATAAAAAAATAATAAATAAATAATGCCGGACAATCCACACAGCACTATCTAGCCCCAAAGTAAGCTACTCAAAGCTTGTGTTATGTGTACTAGATAACTGATATATTTAATACATTATATACATTGGAGATCTAAATGTAAACATAACAAGATTAAAAATGGTTAGTACCGGGTTTACGAACAATAAATAACAGAATAAATAACAGCACGTTGACAAGTTTTAAAACAGTGTCCACCTGAAAGTACTTGCGGAAGATCACAATAAAATACGGGTTCAAATAAAAACAAATCGATATTTTTGCTAGATTTACGATATTCAAATATCTCTAGAGTAAAGGGTGACCCCTGAAGGAAAATCTCCCCAGATGCTTTCCACTTTCCAAACAGTATACGTATTGCAAGTCTAGGTACAGTCGGATAGTAAAAGCTATAATAGATCCAAAACACATACATCTGCGAGTCCAGAAGACTTTGGAATTTCCCAAAGTGAGTGGTATTTTGTTAAAGTTCAGCCTCTTTTGTGAGTTTGTCTACAAATCTATATATATAAAAATCAATTGCTGTTCGTTAGTCTCGCTAAAACTCGAGAACGGCTGAACGGATTTATCTTATCTTGGTCTTGAAATGTTCGTGGAGGTCTAGGGAAGGTTTAAAAGGTGAAAAAAATCGAATTGCCGGGAAAACCCCATATGAGGCAGTACGAAGTCTGCGGGGTCAGCTAGTTATCAATAGATTAAACTACATAATTACACTTAACACGGTTAATATGAGAGATAAGAATGTTTTCAGTCATCATCGATATATCGTCAAGATAATGTAGTTTTCCTCAAGGCTCGGCAGTGTAAAACTACCCTCAAATCAGCAGAATTGTATATAAATCAAAAAGCATACGAAATTAAATTTGTAGAATAACCTCTGCTAGGCTATTCTAGGTAGTAAGGTCGTTTAAAAACAAAACCCTATAAGTCATAAATATCAAATTGCTCGAGTCTAGCCTAGCCAGCCAGTACTCGGCTGAGCGTACGTACAGTCGGCATTAGCGCGATTGACAGGAACACGCGGCTTGTTACCGCGCCAGTGAGATGCGTATCACACTCCTTTGGGCCACTGTTTTCGTATCTGCGCCAGAGATTTATGATTTGCTAGATGTGGTTACAATGAAGATGAGCTAGGCGTGCTTAGCAAGGATGAGGACAAAATTTAAAATGGGCGCTGAAGACGATGCCAACTGATAATAGAATCTGGCATTTAGTAGTATATCACAAACACAAGCTCTGCTCAATTAAGGGCTAAATGCGGTTATGCGCGGATTTTCCTTCTTTTTTACCCTCATATACTCCTACCCTCATTTTGTTATTTTTAATTCTGATCACTTATAATTAGTACCAAATGTTAGAATGTTAAATATATTTTGATAATTCTTGTTAATGTAACTAAGGAAGAGCGAAACCTCCTAGTACAAGTATTCTTTATGCTTAAAAGGAGGCTTCAATGTATTTTTTAAGATCTATCATAAATATTGTGAACGAAATAAAAACATTTGATTTGATTTGATTTGATTTTGATTTTTTAAATTGACCAGACGTTTGTACTATAATTACGCTCTAATTTGGTTAGTAACTAAGGTAGGTAAGAAACTAATTGTTTCAGATTTGTTTAAAGTTTTGTAAAAATATTCTTTATTTCTAAGTTCTAACATGAAAGTCACACATTTCATCTTTCTATTCCAGCATCTATAGATCTCTGTCGGCGGTTGGCTGGGTGTAAATGGGTGCATAATAAGGGACCATTCAAAATCAACCAGATACATTCCACCCCGTGTATAATAGGAATTCTTCACTATACACATGTTGTTCGTCTGTACGTATGTCCGGACATTTGTATGGGAGGCTTGAATAATGATTTACAATGCTGCTTTAAATAACGCTCTTGTTTTTTGAATTTTCTGAGTTATTCCCTTTTTCGTGGTGCGTGCCGATCGTGCGATAACGGGAGCGTATCGATTGTTGTGTTTACGAGTCGGTATTGAAACCTGCGCATGAGTGGTTAAATAAAGCATGTAATATTTATTCGATGTATTGTAAACAATATAATGGTTGTAAGGCCGAGGCCGACGCCGCGTAAGAATCGACCCCTTCGACTGCGCCCGTGGACCTATTAAGAGTCCCTTATGAGTCTATTAAGTGCATTTAACATCTTTATTAACAACGAAAATTACAAGCAAAGAAATAGAAAAATTACAACTAGTATTTACAATTGAAACCATTGAGCTAACTGCAGACGGTTGCAAACAGTCTAAAGGTAGCTCAATTGATCCATGTCAATACCAGTCGGAAGCGTCCCCAAGACACTGGCTGCATTACCACGCTGTATGGCAATGCTGATGCGCTGAGCCAGATATTCACCAGCTCTCGGGTCACGCTATTAAGAGTCTTGTGTATTTTTACTGTAATTTTCAAAACAATCGTGAAAAGAGAATCATCACACTTTAATGATTTTTATAAAAAAATACCGACTTTAAATTTCAGAGTATTTTAACGAGATAAATAGAACTATCTCGAGATGATAAAATGTAAAATACGCATTATTATTATTATTGATAAATAAAAACTATTGGTCAAGTTTTGATGAAATTTATATTGTTTTCTTCCACCATAACATCAGCTTTCAGCTGGTAATTTCATAATAGTCATCGTTTATTCGCAGAACAGTCAAAATCGGTTCACCTAGAAATAATGAGGTAACACACATTGACTTTGAGAACCACTCTTTTTTTCAAGTCTATTCACTTGAAAATGCGAAATTTTGCAAGAATGTTTGTTACCGCTCCACTTCAAGATAGCTGAACTGATCTGGCTTGCAAAGAGGTCAGTCAATAGCTACTAGAATAAAAATAAGGGCTGCTTCACTACTACAACATAATATAAAATTGTGTAACAATTTGATTTAGAAGTATGATAGTGTTCATAAATCATAATATACATTCAGTCAAAAAAGTATCGGGAATGGATGATTTGTTTATGGTTCCAAATTCAAATTTTTGTTTTTTTTGTTGTTGTTAGGTTGGCACAACTGTTTGCCATTTTGGCGCGGAGTTTGAGTTGCATCTGTTATTTATATTAAATACAGTGCTGTTTTTAGTTACATCATATCTAGTGTGTATTGCGAATTTCACAATGGACAAAAACATCGAACAAAGAGTTTGTCTTAAGTTTTGCATCGCCAATGGAATTTCGTGTTCGGAGTCACTGAAAATGTTACAGAAGGCTTTCGGTGAATCGACTTTATCAAAAACACGTGCTTATGAGTGGTACAAAGCGTTCAAAAGCGGTCGAGATGTGATGGATGATTTGCCTCGCTCTGGTAGGCCATCAACGTCTGCAATTGAAGTTAACATCGCAAAAGTGAAGGAAACAGTGACTGAAAATCCTCATTCAACTTTGCGAGAGATAGCCGCCGAACTTTCTGTATCTCACGAGTCGATCCGTACCATTTTAAATAATCACTTGGGTATGAAACATGTTGCCGCTCGACTAGTCCCAAAAGACCTGAATTTTCTCCAAAAACTCAATCGCACAAGGCCATCATTGTGACCGAATTTTTGACCAAACACTCAACAAATACCATCGAGCAACCACCATATTCACCAGATATGGCTCCGGCCGACTTCTTTCTTTTTCCTAAACTCAAATTACCACTTCGTGGCACCCGTTTTCAATCGGTACAAGACATAAAGGAGAATTCGCGGCGAGAACTGAACTCAATTCCGGAAACAGCGTTTAAAAAATGTTTTGATGATTGGATAATTCGTTGGCGTAAGTGTATCGTTTCTGAAGGAGCATACTTTGAAGGTGATAAAATAAATTTGGATGAATAACAAACATTTTGTGTATTATTGATCTTTTCCCGGTACTTTCTTGACAGAGTAGTATTTCAATATTTGGAGATATTTAACTTGTCTAATAGGAATAGTTAAGGCATTCCACAGTTTGATGGCATACGGTAAGTAATATTATGTACCAAATTAGATATTCAACTGTGGCTTCACTGATTTGTATCGGCCTTAAAGGTTGCTTTCATATCGGAAAAAAACACGTGCAGAGCAGCGAAAAGAAACTGGTATCCAATAAAACTGGTATCCAATAAAACTGCTTAGACCAGTCGATATCCCGAAACCTCTAGATCTCAGTTAATCGCATAAACATGTAATTGGCACCTCGAAACTCTCGTGTCGCGTTATCGGGAATCGAACCCGCGACACAATGGACACGCGTCAACACCCGCGCGACAGGTACATGGCCCGGAGGCTGGCTGATCCTCTTCTTGATGATGGGATGATTTGTTCTCTGATATTTTAACTACTGACATTTTGGTAGAGGCTTTTGTAATGGAAGACTTTGAGATGATGATGGTTAAATAGACTTAGGGTGACAAATCTAAATCGAGCTGTGCTGCGTTGTACTGCGCTGTACTATGTTTGGTCAACTCGCTCGTCTAATATTTTAATGAGGATACAAACAAACCATGCTGTGCTGCGCTGTGCGAGGCTACGCTGTTTCTATTGACCAAACATAGCACAGCGCAGTACAGCGCAGCACAGCTCGGTTTAGATTTGTCACCCTTAGACTTTGATTAATGGTTCCCAAAAGCATAAAACCGTAACGTGTGAGCTACCTTTTCCCAGCAGTGGGACGGTGGTGGCTAAATTATGAAAATTTAACTTGGATCGACGTCATAATAATCGAAGTTAGATAGACGGGCAAAAATACCTTTAAATGTGTGACTTACGAAATACAAATAAACAAAAATGTCTTTGGTCCATCTTCTCTTTCTGTTTCAGGTCACTCTGAACGAAATTTGAACGAACTTACGGAGTTCGTTCACAGTGACATCAGGGTTTCGTTCAAATTTCGTGAAATCATTCATTATTCGTAATTTGTAAATTATGTCATTGGTGTATGTTATTGATAAATGTTGATGGTTAATTTACTATTAAATATATTAAGCACTAGCTGCGCCCCGCAGCGTCGCCCGCGGGGAAATTTATTTATTTGTCAAATATCATATTTTTCTCGCCGTAAAAACCATCCCTCCTTGAACTTCAACGAACATTTTAAAAAAAGATTTGGCCAAATTGGTCCAGGCGTTGTTGAGTTATGCGCTTACCAACACATTTTGCGATTCATTTTTATATTATAGATATTCCTGTAACGATGATTTTAAGTTGACAAATAAATACTCTAAATGTTGACTCACGATATATAGCGGCGGATATAGAGTAGGCATCACTACATAGTATAAAACAAAGTCACTTTTTCTGTCCCTATATCATTATGTTCCTTTGACTGCTTAAATCTTTAAAACTACGCAACGGATTTTGATGCGGTTTTTTTTAATCGATAGAGTAATTCAAGAGGAAGGTTTATATGTATAATAAAACCGTGCGAAGCCGGGGCGGGTCGCTAGTAGAAAATATAGGACAAAGCCGAGTTTTCTATTTTCCAAATATAGTGTGGAATAAGACATTGTAAGTGATATAAATAAACCAGGTAAATCTAGGTCTCTCTAGCAGGCAGCTGATAATAGCGATTTAATCAGCAACAGCAACAAATAACAGCAACCATAAGCAATAAGAGCAATAACATTTAGGCACAATAAGATGTCGTAATTCTAATGTTAATAACATAACAAGTTCTGCCCGTTTGGGATCGAAACTCGAGCAAAGCTCTGCCTCTGTAGGCAAACTGGTGTAAGTAAAGAAATTTAGGTTTTTGAGATCAGTTTTTACATTTTCTTGTATTAACACATAAAAATTACGTTTTTAAGACTACACTAGTTCTAGAAAGTTATGAGTGCTAGTGTATGAACAAGTTATGATACGCTTAAAAAGTAATCAGAAAAATCATTTCAAATATTGACATGAAAGACCAAATATTGAAATAATAATTAATATTTCGATTTCAATAATCTGAATTTCATTAATTCAAAGTGACACTTAAAATACCAACATAATTTAATTTGCAATTACTGAAAATGCAGAAAGCCCTAACGAATTCCACGAAATCAGATGCGCAGTATTTCCATTTCACGCGTCCCCAACGGGTTATTTCAAACCAACCACTTTTAAAAATCTACTGTTCATTTTGAATATATGTATAATTTTGGTAATTTTCACTTAGGTTATGTGGCATTTTAATGAAATACTAAAAAATGTTGCGCGTTTCAAAAACACCTTCAAACGCAAAGTACTGACATATTCAATACATTACTCTACATAGAGTACTTCCATAATACCCTGAAAAATATCTACAACATATATTTTAAAAGCACCGTCTCGAGGCAGAAATCGAATCCGCAACCTCCTGCGTCCATTGAGATACAGCCCAAGTAGCACAAACCTGCATTATAAGATGTCACATAAAGTCCACATCAGTAACTTTAGCATTTATGAAGACTTATTAGAGTGCACTCGAACGGCAATAGCTGAAAATTAAGCATTCTTCTGTATATAAATGCTATTAGGCGTCATGGCGACAACATTATAATGCTGCAAGCGTTAATATAATGTTGCAGTTCAGTGTTATACAGCATTTAAGAATTGTTAGTATTATCAGCTGCAATATAGCATTTTAATAGACATATACTGAGCTTTGTTCTGAATTGAAGGCCACAAGTGTACCCTTAAAACACTTGCATTTTATGAAATAACATGTGAACTACTATAATGCAATCAGTTATACCGTGACTCCTATTAACAATGACATAATTAATCTTGCTGCACAAAGTTGAACTTAAGTTGTGTTAATCAGCTGCTTACACTTAATCTTATAAAAGCACTTATATAGCCTACATTATCACTCTGGGTGACTTTATATACTGCTGAATTACAGCAAACTGCTACAAAATAGATCACATGTAACCCATGATCCTGGTTAGAGCTGAATACTTGTACTTGCGTCAGCAATTTTACTACTAATGCAGCTAAATAGGATCTTGAAGACTGTTTTTTTCAGCGCGTCATATAGTAGTTGCCGGCATCAATATTATTTGTGATATTTAATATAATAATATAATATGTTCAAGAGTCATCTCATGAACAAGGGGTTATAGGTAACCAAATTGCTTACATAAAAGGTTAGATACAAGCTGATTTTTTTTGCGAACTACTGATCCCTACTATTTCGTCTGAGTTTAGTGTACATGCTACCCACTATTAAGCTATTCAGGAATCTCTGGCTGTCTTGTTTCACACAAAAACTACTCGTGTCAGCTCATTACTGATATAGTACCGTGAGTGGATACTTAAACAGCCCATAACTTTTAATTGTGATTAATACAGTGCACTTTGCTTGTCAGCCATTTTTTGGTTCTAACCTATAAATATTAACATACCAATTAAGATTTTTTTTCTCGTAAATCTTTGTCTAGCCAACGAAAATAATGAGTGGATTTGAATAGAAAGTCTGTGGTTTATAATTAAACAACTTTTTATCAAATTACATTGATTTCTGTTTTTATTATATATTATCATCAGTCAATTTTATAGTATAATTTATATGAAAACAGGGTTATTTTGAGAGCGCATGAAAATTTTCATCTATAATCATATGATATTTGACGATAAACTTGCTTTCCCATTCGAATTTCACGCGTAGGTATAGAAAAAAAACTAAAAAATTTATTTAGGTACCGATAACAAATACTTATTTCAATGACAAACACTTCTATCATGTTGTTTGGGCTAGATCGTAAAATTATTCACAATTTTGCAACTTGTGAATTCTCAACTCCATACAAGCTTTAAAAAGAGCCTGGTCTGTACTTCGTACTGTATAATAGGTTACACAGATTCTGCTGATCAGCAAATGTGCTGTATAATAGGTAACACAGACTCTGCAAATCAGTCAATAATCAGCTCTTAAGGTGACTGTTACCTTCAATAATGCTCAAATAATGCTGATACAAAGCAATAAGTTACAGTTATTCAGCTATAGCTGAATAATTTGTGCCCAAATCAGAGTTAAATCTTCTGAAACAGCGCTGCTAACGCTGTTATTCAGCAGACTTGTACAGCTAAAGATTCTATTGTGGACAGTGATTCCGCTACTATACAGCGCATCTGTGCTACTTGGGAGAGATCGTCAAGTTTGTTCGAATAATTTTTTGATATTTAGGAAACTCTTCATCGGCCACAGTCATTATAACAAAACAAACAACAAAACAAACAAACAAGTATTTATTTTCAAAATAGAGAACCAAAAAACTTACATTAAAATGTTAATTGTAGTGAAACCTCGCTCTTACTAAGAAAATCTTGTATGAAGATGCGAGGGATCCCAGCTTCGGATTTTAGATACCTAGTTATATATTTAACAAATTAAAAAGCACATTGTTTAAATCTAAGAAAAATTATACAATTACATATGAATAAGCAGCCAGTAAACCAGTAGCAACCAGTATTATGTCTGTATCATCGGACTTGTTCAGATATTAACCATTACAAATTTAATAAGTTATAAAACGCCCGTCTGCGCAGATTCTAACTAACGTGAATATTCATGCAACGTTAAAACTAAATGGCGCCGGAAATGCAATAATTCACGGTTTCCGCTGATGATGGCGCGAGTTATCTCATTTTGCGGTTTTATTTCGACTTTTTATAGAAATTTTACCTAGTTAAAGACTTATTTTAATAAGGATAAGGTTATAATTAATTTAAAACGTAGATTTTAGATTTTTCTATGCGACAATATTATTTTGGTTATGGATATTATTTTATTTTAAAATGAATGTTGGACCTATCTTGCACTTCATTCTTCATTGAGTCTATCATTATCACACTAAATTATAAATGCAAAAGAGCTAAATCTTTGTTTCACGTTCGCTCAAAAGTTGTGAACTGATGGGCTGATTTTGATAAAACTTAAATACAGTGTTGGACAATCACAGTTATTTTTAACAATAAGTATCTGTTTTTTATTGGGTATTTATCACATCTCTTATGTTATTATTTCTCGCGTTACAGCGATCTTAGTCACAGTACGGACCAAGTTTCCAATAAAAATCGGAAATAGAAAACATAAGGTGCGCGATAAATACCCGATAAATAATCGTTATCATAATACTTTTATCCCTGATAGAGAGGCAAATCCATGGACAGAAACCAGACCTTATTAATAAAGTATGGAAATTTAAATTAAGTAGACTATTAATAATTATTTCACGAGTTCATTAGCCTTCGATTACGCCCCTGCGTCATTCGTTTACAAAAGCGAGGGTAGTCGCCATGCATATGAAATAACTAGCGTTGCAGAATGTGTACAATTTTGCGCGAAAAAGCCTTGTTTGTCACGTTTTCAGCAATTCGTTTTTAGTTCCCGTACAGTTCGTTTGTTGTTTTTGTGCCTAGCAATGTTTTGCAGTTGGTTTTGGACTCGTACACACTTTTTTTGTTAACTTACAAGTTACAAACAAAGTTTTGAATAAGCTTTTTAGTATTGTAATTCCACCTGGAGAGAAGTACAGTGGTAATGTCTTGTTTTGGATACCAGAAAAATATACATAATAAAAGTTTAAGTACCTTTGGAGGCAGAAGAAATAATGATCATTCTCGTGTAAAAGTATCACTTCCAAGAATGAGGCACGAAATTCTACGGATTGTTGAGGCTTTAGAAAATAATGAAATAGAAGAAAATCAAATCATTAGTTCACATCACAAGAAACAACATGATGCCATTTTTTTTTCAATTATGTATAAGGAAGTTCAAAAATACAAAAGTTCCTACCTCAGCTTAATGTTTCTACAAAAAAAGATTGTGCGACCACCGAAACCACCGAAGATTGTTACCTTTGGTGCGGGTCAACACCTCTGAAAGACCATGGATAAATAATGATAAATAATAATTAAATCTAGAGATTACAGAACTTAATTCTTCTTTTTTTTTACCTCCTTTAGAATGCCTATTCGCATTCAAGGATAGATTTTACGACTTCAGCCAGAACTCAAAAACTTGCAAAAAAAATATGCACGCGTATAATTTAGTAAATTCTAGACTTATCTCTCTGTAAGTGTGCGGCACACGGAAGCCAGCTCACAATAGGCGGTCAGATGAAAGGCTCTTAATATGCGTGACGTAACGCGCTAATGGTCGCCCTGGCTTCGCTTGCATTGTACGCTGAGTCAAGAAAGAGTGAGCCGCGACTTCCGTTCCTAGCGATCGCGACGCGCAACCGCAACCGGGTTTGTATGAATTTATATGGAGCCACGCCCACCGGTCGCGCGACCGCGGCCCTGTGTTTAGTGCTCCATATAAATTCATACAAAGCAGTGGGTCGCGCGACCCGGTCGCGGTCGCGCGTTGCAGTTGCGCGTCGCGGTCGCTAGGAACGGAAGGCTACCTTTAAAGTCGCTATCGTAATGCTGCGTTGTGACAGACAATCGCAAAGGCGTATAGTCTACTACCAAAAAGTTTATGAATACGCCGAGCTTTTGCAGACTACTCTAATTTTCTTATGATTCATGAAAAACGTGGATTGTTGGAGTAGTGATTATGATGCGAGCTTCCAAAATAACTCTAGATCTAGATGAAGTTGGAAAAACTTTTGGCAGTCAACAGCTGGACTTAAGTGGAAAGTGAGGAGACAAATACGACATCTGGTGCCGGAGGCCAAAAACCGTTTTGGGACAATCAATGCCCTACGTCAGTCCCATTCATGCACATACACTATATTGGCGCATAAACCTCGAAGTGAGTCTTGGCCTCTGAATTTCAGTAAGCGAAGTCACTAAAGTACTTATTTACTTTATTTACATTGTGATAAAACTTTGTAAACGGGATTACATTTACAGGTTTTGAGAAATTTCACGGTTTTTTTTTAGTTATGAGGACATATAGCGCTGCAGGCGAAGGTCCCTTATGGTTCGATTTCCGCCTGAACATAATGATGGTACATATGTTTGTACATATTTGTTCATCTACAGATATTTTTATCGGGCATTCTGGCTGTTTTCTAAATAAACTCTTACCACAAGCTATGCTTAACTTGGCGAATAATGCTGTGTGAACTGTCCACCATTATTGCGATTAAAAGTCGCGTCCGAAGCCTGCACAGCCGTTCCCACTAGTCACCCCGGTAAGGAGCGCAAGGAGCTGGGAGTCGTGAGACGCGGCCGCTGCGATTAGATGCCGGCAGATAAGGGACGACTCACCAATTGCCTATTCAAAACGAGTCACTATCATAGGTGAAACCTACCTGTGATTGTGACTAGTTTTCTTCCATAATAGCACTCTCGTATTCTTATTATTTATAGTAAAAAATTGAAAATGCTTATTTTGTATACCTAAGGAAATAAAGTTATTCATTTCTGATTTCTCATATCTAATATAACTTTAAGATAAAGGTTTTTCGTTCAAAAGAGCCCAATTAAACCTGTCTAATTATAAATTCCTACCAAAACAAGTATATTATGAAAGTATAGAACTATGTAAAAGGGATATATAAAAGAGAATATAATAGGTGACGTGATGACGCTGATGTTTTTATAGAAAAAATAGTTTACCCACTCGCGGTATTTTTTCTGTGTTATTAATTAATAATACCAAATGTTAAGTGTTTCTAATTAATAACACAAAGCACTTATAATGTACTTATGCATCACCTTTTTAATAATATTTTTATAGATAAGCTTTTTGTCTAATTATATCTTACAGTGGGTTTTTCGTTTACAGAATTTAATTCATAAGCGTTTTAATACGTATTCATGAAAAAACATTAAAAAAAATTGAATAAATCGAGCACTTTTCACGGAAATTTGACCTCTTCTATTTTTCCCACATCGAAGTACTTGGATGTAACAATGGGACCGCTATTGTCGATATTTGCGTGAATCGGAACGCTATCCAGTTCCGTCTGATGCCGTCCATCGCTCAATGATCTCTAGATACAGGGTGTTTGTGTCAACATTCAAAAAGTACCATTTTATCTATGAACACTCTTAGTATATGTATCAGCACTTATTATAAGCCTATGTATAATATCAGCTTTGTTTAGAGAACCTGAATTTCTGTGCACATGAACAGAAATAGAAAAAAAGTAATAACACAAATCTTAATTTGTATCTTTTATTTTTATATTATTGTAAACGACCAAAAAAAATATTGTATGCACTGTGCATACATTTTTTTTTTGGGTTGGTTTTTGGGTGTTTTTTGTGTCTGCAATTTTTTTTAATATTTTTTATTTTTCCTGCTTTCGTCCACTGTTAAAGATGCATCCCCAAACAAGGGTCTTTACTATTATAATCACCACGCTGGGCAGGTGGATTGGTGAACGCAGTAGAGGTGTTAAAATACACAGGAGCTGCTGCTTTTCTTCCGGCAGGTTCCCTTAATAGCCTCTTAGAACATCCACAGGCTGCATTGCAGGGGGGTCGATTCTAACGCCGCGATCGTCAAACCGCTAGTATCTATTTAGCGAATAAATAGATAGACAATCATTTATTACCAGCCTTATTAATCATTTAGTGTTTAACTAAACTTTTTCTAATGAAAGGCAATGGGATTGATGACAGCTCTTGAAGTGATGATATCTTCCAGGCAACCAAGTTGCTAAATTGGTTTTGAATTCTGATTTTTGAACTCGATTTTTCCGTTTTCTTAATGAACTAACCGCTAGGATGCGGATTAGGAAGTGTAATAATCCTCTTGCTCAACTAAACCAATTGAAAATGGTCATAACGGCGACCCTTTTTTAGTATAATTATTCTACCTTAGTATTAACAATAACTATAAATATTTATGCTTTAACTTATGTTTATCTTTGACTTCTTATTTGTCTGTTTTCGGATTTGTGTCTTAGAAATTCAAAATGGAATGTAATCAAAAACTACTTAGAGTTCGCTTTATGTAAACTAGGTAAAGTATACGGGTTTAATTATTCCCTCTGAAGAAAATACAAAATATCGCTTAGAAAGTGCTTAGTACAGTGTCTGTATAAACCCGTCCTTAGGTTAAATTACTTTATCATTCTTACGAAAGCTCTACCGAAAAGGATAAATCCCGAGAAAAGAAAGTATTTTCTGTCGCGTAGGTAATGTTTTTATAACAATGACCCTTTATAAGAAAGCCCCGAAAGAATATTCAAATCGGCTCAATATACGCTTGAAACGACTTCGGGATTCTTTTTGCATCAGCGCGGAATCCTGAGAGAGAATTGTAATTTAAGAGGTCTGGGTGCTTTAACCCTTTGAACGCCTACGTCGGTTTTATTTGACAAATATTTTCGGGTCCAATTCCCTGTACCGCCGGGCGATGGGAACACGACAACTGACAAAATAAAGTTTGGCGGTTAGAGGGTTAACACGATCCGGCGCGATACGGCTGTGACAGTATTTTAGAATGATCACAAAATGACAGTACGGTGACCGCCGTTCATTTTTCTACTTCGTTTACATCAAGTACGGCTACCGCAGCACATAAATATTTTAATCTATGTTAGACCTTACTGCCTACGCAATAAGGCAGAGAATACGTTGCTGTATTACCGAAAATAAGTTGTATGATGAGTTCTCAATGTGTGTCATGAACACACATAGACAGATCTACTCAAAATGCTAGTACGGCCACAACCGGGTTTTTTCTATGGGATGTCGTAGTTATGTGAAGTTCGTCACGCGAGCAACGGTTAGAGTCGGTGGTTGGCGCGACAACATTAGGAAGCAGCCAAAGACACGTCCACACCTGAAGTATCGGAAAAAGACTATTAAAAGGCTATTTACGGTTACGGTCATAGCCGTCTACCGCTTTATTTTCCCTGTTATTGTCAGTACGGTGGTAGCAGTATTTTGATTTTGTATGAAAAAACCTACTGTCTTTTCCTACAATTCTGCCACCTTGTACCGCGCCGGAACGTGTTAAGTAGCTGTTGGATGGAGTTTCAACATCAATTTAAAACGTTTTGTTGATTTTCGCACTCTTGAATACTACTCTAGCGCACGATTGGAATTTTAGTGTTTAGACTTTGGAAAAAATCAAAAAAGTTCCTGCACAAAAAAAAAAACAGTGTGAACAGAAAAACTTATTTGAGAAGTATTACCAACTCCATTTTTCTGCAGTGTTGCTGGTATCTATGTGTTTTTTATGTCACACGTATCTCTTAATAACAAAATGTTATGACGGTGTTTTTAAAAATTGTAGCTTCATGTAGCCAAAACCAGCTCAAGCTGGCAACACAATTCTTAACGTGGGTGCAACGACCTTGTAATAAACACTCTAAATACTCTTTATTTTGGAAACTCTTTCTTCTATTTCGTAAATTGAAGACTTGAGCTGATTATGCAAAGTGGTTTGCTTTGAGAACGTTTTCAGTGCCAATTTCCGTCTCTCGAAGCTTTTCTACGGATTATGTTAATTTATTTACTTGTTAAAGAAATGTTCTTAAAACGATAAATAAGTCAGGCTCATAATAAATGGAGGGCTTATCTGTAGGCAATCCGCTTGGAAAATGTTTCGAATAGAGAACTTTCTTATAAGGATGAAAACCTTTATCAATCTTAATTTTCTTTCCGTGTCACTTGTAATTTAATACTTAATGTAATACTTAATTGTAATAAAACTAAAATGTAAGCGTTTTTATCGTTTTTACTCGGCGATAATAATTCGGCGTTTTTAATAAAAACTTTAAACGGACTTCAAGGTATTTGAAAAGCTCAAATCAGAACATCAACAATGAAGTCGTAATCAATCAGACACTCATTATTAAGGAAAATTGTGTATTCGGGACCACTACAAGCACCATCTATCTAAGAAAAAGAGAATCATCAAAATCAACTCACCTAGAATAGAAATAGGACAAAATATATTAGAATAGAAAACCTCCTCTTTTTTGGAAGTCTATTAAAACAATATTTCCTTGGTATTAAAGGCGTATAGGCATAAGTAGCCGCTTTTCTTTTTGATGTTATAAAAAGCGGCTTTAAAAAACCTATTCTAACATGTTTTTTCACTTTAAGATTTAAATCTACGAAGCAGCTAGAAGATATCCTATCCTTCCCTACATATAGCACGTTACTCGCAAAACAATCACCCTGTAGAATCCTTGCAAATCGCGCGTTCCCGACTCCGCCTTCAAAATTTGCACCACAATATCGATATTTCGTCTGAAACGTGACGAATTCGAATCGATCGCGCAAACAGCGAGCAACGCAAATCACAGGCGGTGGCGGCTTGTCGTGCGCCCCTGCGGCGATCGATCTCGCGAGATGCTATCCACTTGCAGCTAATACATCGCTTGTTTACATCCAGTATTACCAACTCATGATTTAAAAAATAGGTAAACTTTACTTGATTCCCAAAGGACTCAGCAAGTTACTACATAATAAATATAAAACACATGTCTGTCTGTCTATTTATGCTTAGATCTTTAAAACTACGCAACGGATTTTAGTGCGAATTTTAATAGATCGAGTGATTTAATCAATATAATTTTTTTAAACGTCTTTTCTTTTACTTCGCTTGTCTAAGTGCTTTTATTTTGTAAGCCTAAATAAATAAAGTTAATTGATATAACCCAACGTATAATAAACTCGCTAAAAGTGAGGAAATGCCCAGCGGTGGAATCTAGCAAGCAAGTCAGATTACATTGAAAATAAAAATAATTGACGTCATGCTTTTCCATTTACCACTGCAATATTAGAAAATGCGACTGAGTTTATGCACATCCATCACTCTTCTGCACTTGCTCACGTGATTAGCTAGATACTCTTCCGTTCGATATGACTATTGAAAAAATTCGACGGATAAGGAATGAAGATTTAGAGAAAACAGTTCTTAATCCGAAAGCCAAGATTTTTTTTCCAAATCGGAAATCTATAAAAAGAGTTCCTTCCAATTTTCAAAACGCAATGTACCTCTACTATGTTCGTAACGACGAGCACGATGCTCGCGGTGAAGCATCCAAATTAAACGTTAGATCCACCCGCGCCGCGGATAAGCAGTTCACACTTGAACGCTGTAAGGTAAGTATTCAGTAAAGTTTACCCACTTTAAAGTTGCAGTATGCAAAGTTTATTATCTTGCGCGTGGCTTTGTAACTTTTTGACGGATTAACAAAGTAAATCTAACTACTATTTACCCAAAATCCCAATTTAGAAGTGTATAGATACCTAGTTGTTTATTGTGTCGAAATAAATGTTTTTTCTTTTCTTTCTTTTCATAAACACTATGACGAGTCGATGTTACAATTTTATAATGTAAGAACACTGTCAGGCTTTCGTTAGCCATAAACATTACCATACCACCGTGGCGGCGTTGATAATAAATAATCACATGAATAATATAAATGTGAAAGTTTGAATGGATGTATGTTTGTTACCTCCTCACGCCAAAAATACTGAGCAGATCGGGCTGAAATTTTGAACAGAGGTAGTTAGAGGCCTGGAATAAAATATAGGTTTCAAAAACTCATACTTAAACATCTCGGGGGAAAATCGAGTGAAACTAAAAAAAAACAGCTACTGATTCTTGTGCAGCCAAATATAATAAATTGGCAAAAGATATTGACCAATAACGGCAATAATAGACAGGATTAGCCCAATGCCCAATACCCTCCAATAACATTTAGGTAGGTAACTCTCGTCAAGTGGACAATCGAATATTCGAAGCCTTGATCACTGGGATCACCTTTAGCCCGGGCAAGCGGAATTGATTGCGTTCTACGTATCTAATCCATGCGGCCATTTCTCGGATGATCGCGTTTTTAAATAGATCTCACTTCGTCGATAAATTCGGGGCCATTCAGGATTGGACTTCAAGTTTACTGAGTTCAAAATCGCATCGTCATTTCATTAATTTTGTACAAAGATTGAGGACGATAGTGACGATAGGTCCAGTGGATGTTTGATGAAATGGAACTTACTTATGACAGACTAGCAACGCCTCGCGGTTTCGCCCGCGTAATTCCCGTTCCCGTGGGAATTCCGGGATAAAATATAGCCTATGTGTTACTCCAGACTATAATCTATCTCTGTGCCAAATTTCATCCATATCCCTATCCGTTCAGTAGTTTTTGCATGAAAAAGTAACAAACATCCATCCATCTATACGTCCATTACTTAAAAAAATTCGCGTTTATAATATTAGTAGGATATTTGTTGCGATATGCGAAAGTATACATTGCCCTGTTTAGCCTAGTTGTTTTTCTATACTGCTACATACCTCGCAGCGCGGGCACGTGGGATACCGTCCGCGCGCCGCCGGCTACCATCCGCATACATCTGAATCTGACATTAGATGTGCCATGACCCAGCTTCTATACCTTAAGTTGGGTTTACCTTATTCTCAAAAATAACCTTTGTGACGCAGCGGGCGAAATCAGAATAAAAGTAATAATAAAATTGTATTTATTTCAGACTTCACATAATCATCGTCATACATGAAATTGAATATGAATCAAAGTTGCTTCCAGCTGTCTGTTCCTATGTGTAATCTCTAAAACTACGCAACAGATTTTGATACGGTTTTTTAATAGAAAGAGTGATTCAAGAGGAAGTATTATTTGTATAATACAACCGTGCGAAGCCGGGGCGGGTCGCTAGTTTCCTTTCATTTCAGTCTTTCATTTCAAAATAATCCTTAGAACAATAAAGTGAAGATTACAAAAAAAAAATGCTGGACAATCCACAAAGCGCCCTCTAGTCCTAAAGTAAGCTACCCAAAGCTTGTTATGGGTACTAGATAACATATCTTTCATACATTGGATTGAACGAATAGATAGCAGCATTATAATAGGGTTCACCGGGATTATTATACGAACCCTGCCTTCCGCCTAACATCGTGTTTCCCGCAGCGTTTCCACAAAACACTAACGCACGGCACACGTGAGCGAGTTGGCAAGGAGCTATGTGTGTGGTCTATTTGCATTGCTGAATGAAGCAGGTTCAATTCTAACTATACTTGAGCCATTCTCAATGTACGATTAATAAAAATAATAGTAAATAATGTTGGACAATCCACATAGCGTCATCTAGCCCCAAGCTAAACAGAGCTTTTTTTGGAGAAAAAGCTCTGAAACAAGAAAGCCGAAATTTGGAGGGTAGCTACCTTTTACTTCACAGACATCGGATAAGATGGGATTTTTGGAAATTCGGCCCCTAAGGGGGTGAAAAGAAGGTTTATCGTTTTTTTGGTACTTTCGTTACATTTGTTATTTAGTTCGTACGTAGGTTAAAAAAAGGAAAAGTTAGTACTATCATTTCACCGAACTTCCGTAGCAACTTAACAGTTCCAACTTTAAGATGTTTCCACTTTGACAGTTGACTAATGGTATTCCGAACGATACAGTTCGTGCCCAGTGCTTCGCTCGTGATAGGCCGCCGGCCCGCGGCGTGGAGCGGAGCCTTAAATCATGGAGAGTAGACCTGATTTGTTGTCTGTGTTTTGTCTACATTGACTCTACTTACTGTTAGATGTGACGAGGTGACGCTTTCGGCTGCATTCTTGGCGGGAAATGTCATCAATTAGTCATTACCTGTCTGGTTTCCGTAAAGAGGAGACAGTGTAAAAAAAAAAAAAATCTGCATAATTCACATAGCATCATCTAGCCCCAGGCTAAGTAGAGCTTGTGTTATATGTACAATATTTAATACAATAGATAACATAAACATATATTTTGATAATGTTATTATTTAAGTAAGTTACTATGTATTAAGATTGCACCCAGAACAAATATTTAATATTGTACAAATATTTGTCTCAAGTCGGGAAGCGAATCCGCAACCGCTACGTTGCAGGCGGATCTTCGTCCACTGCGCCACATCGGTCGTATAGCATAACGGTTAAACTCCGATGAATCGATAAATGCCGAAAACGATATTGGACAGCAAAGGACACAAAGGAAAAGACGCACACATGTTTTTCAGAAAATACAGGCTAATCAACCCTAATTCACCCTGCATCATAATTCTTAAAAACTTATCTCCCCCAACCCGTACGTAAATCCGAAAGAGTTAGTAGAGTCAATAACAGTAACTTTGTCGCGCCAATAACAGTACCTCCCCACTTATTTATCTCTATCAATAATTGCGCAGCCTTTGAAGACGAACTGCAGGCACTAAGGCTCGATCATTGTTTGTAGATGTGCCACTGTAAATATTAAACGGTACCTCAACTCTGGAGTATCGTGGGGTGAATCACGCTTCGCGCACACACACAATTATTTTGTTTATTACATTGACCGATCTTATCACGCCGAAAGCGGCGCCATGAGCGGATGGGTTGAAATTTTAAATAAAACATTGGCTTTTTAATCTCTAAATCAAATTTCTATAGGGTGAAGCAGCGGAGCGCAGTAAGTAAAACATTTATAGATTAATAATACAATACAACACACAATTCATCCGTACAAATCCAAACGCATGCTCATATTCAATCACGCATTTGTTTTATACGGATGCGTGCATGTGTACGAAAAACATGGTTCTTAAAACGCGCATGTAAATACCAACAAACAATTAATGCATTACTGAATCCAAAGCGCGCTTTAAAACGCCCAATTTGAACATAGTCTAAATTAACTCGCTCAGGGAAGCTGTTAACTATATAACTCAAGCTCTGCTTAGCTTGGGGCTACATGTTTTGTGGATTGTCTTGTCCAGCATTATTCATAATATTCATTGCTTTATTTACATATGAAGATAAACTTTATTAACAACGAAAATTACAAGCAAGGAATAGAAAAATTACAACTAGTATTTACAATTGAAACCATTGAGCTAACTGCAGACGGTTGCAAACAGTCTAAAGGTAGCTCAATTGATCCATGTCAATACCAGTCGGAAGCGTCCCCAAGACTCTGGCTGCATTACCACGCTGTATGGCAATGCTGATGCGCTGCGCCAGATATTCATCAGCTCTCGGGTCACGCGTCGCATCGACCAGACGCTCTGATGATTTTATTTTAATATAATCTAATTTTTTACTTATTAATTTTGTTCATTTATTTATTACTCTGTCATAATGAATGTCATTTATGATAACTCCCTCATGCAACTGCGGATTGCATTCTCAGGATATTGCGCTACTGCAACCGCTCTACAACGTTCCACTTCTTAGGTAATCTATATGTAAATGCAATAATAACCGACGCGATCGGCAGCTATCAACTCACTTTTACACATTTTCATCTTTACGACTTTGCTTCACGACTCTTTTAATTTGATCTTTGAGATGATCCTTTGAAGATCATTAATAGGTGGTTATGATGTTGGAGCTCGTTTTATGAGTGCGGTTACTTTGACTGTAACTTAATCAAGTTTACATTGATGGAATGTTAAGTTTAAAATATAATTGTACACTTTTCAATTTCGAACATAAATATTCGAAAAATACACGGAAACAACGAAAATACACAAAAGGTACCTACTAATGAAACCAGCCTGCACAATCTACACAACATTACCAATCCGAAATTTTATTTAATAAATTGAAAATAATTTATAAGCTATAAAAAATTAAAAGTGCGACTACATAAATATTGCAAGAGCAGCAAATGCGTAGGCTATTCCAGGGCTAGATCTACGTCTGTTTCAAATTTCAGCCCTATCCGTGCAGTTTTTGCGTGAAAAAGGAAAAAAACATCCATACAAAAATTCGCATTTATAATATTAGTAAGGAGTAAGGGTATTATTGTGATATTTATTAATAGTTTATGGTGCTTATTTTGTAAGATTAAAAGAACAAAATTATTGATTTCTTATTTCCACCCGTGCACTGAATTAATCAACCCAGCGTTGGGATCATGTTATTACCCCTCATTACCCCAAATTGGGTAGAAGGTCTAAGCCCCCTAATGATAAGAACCAACAAGGGCCTTATCAGATCTCCTCCTTGATTTTAATTTTCTTCACTATACAGTATAAAACAAAGTCGCTTTCTCTGTCTCTATGTCCCTATGTATGCTTAAATCTTTAAACTATGCAACGGATTTTGATGCGGTTTTTTTAAATAGATAGAGTGATTGAAGAAGAAGGTTTATACGTATAATAAAACCGTGCGAAGCCGGGGCGGGTCGCTAGTTAAAGGTATTAATAAACCAATAAGGGCCTTATCCAGATTCCTATGTTCAGAACTGAACGGTTGATAATGATTATTATGTTCTTTTTCCTCTGTGACTTCTGCTTACGACGATAAATAAATCAATCATAATCATAACATATCAAAACGCACGCTCAATTATCTGCACTTACAACTCAAAGAACCGTCAACAAATTCTACGAGCAATGATTTCGATAAAAAGTATCGATGTTTGATTTATGATGAGGATTTTCCCACGTGGCTGTTCCAGGAATGGATCCCGGAAGGTTCCCTGGGAAAGGGAGTAAGCGTAGTATTGCGTTTTTCTTGGACTTGCAGCTAACAAACAGGGATAGGGAGGGGCGTCGATGAAAAGATTTGTCGATTTATCGATATCGATGATAGAGTTCCGCACTGAATAGCGTTGCGTGATCTTGTCTATTAGACTTGTCTTTTGCTGACAACATTGCCATTTGTAGTTTACGGAGGATTTAGCTGTCATTAATTTACGAACATTCATCATGTAAAATCCTTTCAAAAATCTTAATTCAATCCATCACATTATACACAATATTGTATATAGTTCAGTTTAGACGGGCTTATGTAGCCGTCATTTCCAATTTTGATTTCTTATTGCACAACAAATATTCGAATAACCTAACTCAAAAATAAAAACCAAACTCGCCCTTTATACTTCTTCTATTGACAGTAGTATTGTATGTTTTATTTTGTTTCTTTGTGTGGTATGAGAATAATAAAAAGTCTTCTATTCTGTTCAAATATCGATAAAACCAATCGACATTATAACATTCCTATCAGGATCCGAGTATTGCCAGTATTCGAGGCATGATGACAAGTCAGCGTTTCTATACATAGAGCCGTCTCGCGTTGAGGACACATAAAATAATAAATAACTATCGATAGGCAGTTTGTTTTAGTAATAGACTTTACTGTTAGCTGCAGAAAACTGCAGGTGCAGTTGCTTATGTCATGTGGCTTTATGTTTTGCAACTGGTTAACTGTTTTGATAAATTATACTATTGATAAATGACTCTATTGCGTGACAAAAAGGTTGAAATTCCATTTTAATAAATAATGCTGGAGAATTCACACATCATATAGCCCCAAGCTAAACTGAGTTTGTGTTATTGTTAATAAATACGTGACTGATATACTTAAAATACCCGTCCCAGATGTTTGCTGTAGATACCTTTGAACTTATTTTATAGCAATATAGAAGGCAAAACCTACAAACTACTTCTTATATAAACTGACAGGTTTTTAGAGTTATATTTTGATCGACGCTTGATTTGTGGTTTAGTGATCTAATCGCTGCGGCGGTCGCGGCGCAAGAATCGACCACTACAAGCCCAGAGAGGTTGCAAAAGCCGATTAAGGCTGGTGTTCACCAAATGATAATCGATCAATTAAGTAGCTTCGTGGGTAAATTTTTAATAAATGAAAACTTTTGTCAAAAAAGTCTTAACAACTGTTTATATTTTAACCATCGGAGAAAAAATATCAACTTCGCAAATTATACTCAAGGAATAGAAACAAATGAAAACTAGTATACTTATGTTTTTTTTATGTTGTTTATCTCATGGTAACGTTTAAAGGCTATTTCTTTCCCATGGGAACAGCTTTATGGGATGAAAAGCAGGCTGTTTTATTTCAAGGCTAAAACTACGTCTTTTAAAATTTCAGTCCAATCCATCCAGAATTTCATGCGTGAAATGGTAACATCCATCTTAACAATCTTTTGCTTTTGTAATTTTTTGTCGCGATTAAAACAAAATGTTACGAATTTATTCAATCTACGGGTAAGGAAAGGGTATAATAATTAGGATATAAGGATATAATAATAGATATAATAATTAGGATATAATAATTAGTCAGGAAGTTAGGATATTATAAGTGTTCGACTTACATTTTTGTAGTTTTCCATCTTTATCGCTAACCAAATGTTACATTGTCTCATCTAGGCCAACTGGCATCTTTACAAACATCACAATGTTCAAATGCCAATGCTTCCAGGTCATTTATTACATTGAGTATTCCAAATAGCTCCTCACTAATTATGTTACGATACAAAGAATTTAAACGACAGGATTTTAAAGGACGCGCTATTTTTATTATAATCGATTAATGATGCACATGGGTTTAAGTACCTTCGAGACTTACTTTGTTTCACAAACGACTTGGAAAAGCAGGAGGTTCTCAATCTGCTGTATTTTTTATGTGTGTTATGGCTTTTTTTGGGTGGATCGTAATCCAAATGAAATATTAATTGTTAATTTAATCAAGATCTGAGAAGTACTTTTGACTTTTTTGAGTGGTTTTTGAGTAAATATTGTCTATAATAATGGATTTTTTTTTGTATAGAGTTTGATTCCAGGTAATCGACGTAACCTGTAGTTTTAGAGTTGAGTTTGTCTCTAGCTTTTGGTAAACTACATTTTCTCACACAATAAAACTACTACTTCGGCTGTCTCAATAAAAGTACAAAAAATCAAAGTTAATAAAAAATATTTATACTATTCATAAAGAACTTTTATACAATAAAATTATATTTAATACTGTTACAAACATTATTCTTAGCAGTAGTGCGCAATAAAAGTATTTTCTATTCGTCGCATTCGCAGCAAGATGATACTAATTTAAACACTTACACGGAACGCGCTTATATTACCGATAAATAAATAAAATCTTTTTATCGTACACACGTCCAGTAGGAATCCAGCCCTCCGTATAAGGTAGGGGGACCTCTGCAGGGATTTCGTATGCGGGTGCGCACGCGCAGCAAAAAATTACGTTACGAGTGCGTACTCCTACTTGTGCCGTACGGGGATGCCAGCCGGGAGTTGCCTGGTAGGCGGCAGTGTTGCCGGGTACAAAAATAAAAGTTTTGTTATTTATTTGCTGATAAGAAAAGTTTCATTTATATAATGGAGAATTTATTTTATGTAATACTGTTCTGACTGGTATTGATATGCATCAGTTGAGCTATTGTCACGTTACAGCCCACCCGGCTATCTATGAAAGGGCTGAACGTTGCAGTTAATAATTTAGAGAATTTAGACCTACTGGTTGAGAAGAAAAAGGCTTGAAGTTTTTAACAAGTGTATTTAAATTAATAAAGTTTTGATATAAAAACAAAGTCTTTCCGATCGCGAAATCTAGTGCACAAGGTTAAAGTCCTTAACTGGCAGCTTGAGAGACGTGTAGATGTAGCGAGAGAACGCAGCCGCTAAGTCTCGCCTCAGCCTTGAGTAGTGACGGTTGAGGTGGTGACCGCCGACCGCTAGGACCCGGAGTCTGGAAAGCCGTGAAGTGGTACTGGTGTCGTGAGACCTGGAGCAACGGGAGATGTAAGAAGAGGAGTCACAGAGTAGAGTCTCCCGCAGAGGGACAAAGGGACAATCCCCGTAGCCCGAGATGAAAGCTTCAGTATCTGATAGAGGACAGGCTAGCCTCTGGCGGCGGTAGAGTGGCCAGCCAGGGTCGCCGACCTCCAGGAAGTCAGACACGAAGTCGTCGAAGCAGCCTCGGGATCGGCTTTTAGGGATGTCTTCTCCAGGCCCAGGATTCCAAGGTGGAGATGTTCTTCACCAAGCTTCGGGCTTCCAGGGATTGAGGTAGACCAGTCTTCAGGCTTCCAGGTAGAGCAGAAGGTTTTACAATACTTGATGTTACTTCGTTGACTTTTCGAATTCAACTCCCCGACTGTAGCGATGTTCTGCTATTTATATGAAATCTCGTCGAACAGTCGGAAATTTAAAAGTAGTCATAACGGCCAGGCTCAGCTAAGATTTTAACAAGAGGTTTGAACTAAAATCTATGCAAACTATGGCTAGTTTTACAATTATGAAGAAAATTTGACATGTCAAACGTATAAAAAATGACAAGACTGTCATAACAAACATGAATTTCTATGTGAAGCAGCTACATTACTAATAAAATAAAATAAAGATTTAGATCAGAAAAATCTGCTCTAACAAGTGAGGTGAAAATGTATTTTTAGGTAAAAATGCCGAAGTTCTGATATTTACGGCATAAATATCTAAGGCGAAGCCCTAAAATAGTGTTCAAAGAGTATACTAGAGCAGGATCCTCTGTTACACGTAAGTTTTTGTTATGAATACATGGTTAAATTCCCAAATTTAGGCAGGAAGAATAAGACGAGTTGAACTAAGGTTCAGAACTTCTCCTCTACACATTATGAGAGCTTTAAAAGTGGCCTAAGCTAAAGAGATAAGCTGTTCCTAACATATCTTACAAGTACTTACAAGCAGGTAAGTAATAATCCTTCAAAACAAGTAATAAACATTACATTTCAGGTTCACAACTTCCCAACACATTATGAGAGCTTTAAAGGTGACCTAAGCTAAAGAAATAAGCAGTCCCTAATATATCTTACAAGTAATTACAAGCAAGTAAGTATTAATTTGTATAAAACAAATAATAAACATTACATTTCCCCAACAACCCCGGAAAAATTTTCGACTAGAGAAAATTTTGAGGTTAAGAATAAGACCTTGATCTAACATATATCATCTTTCAAACATTCATCGTTCACTCACATTCTATCATACGGAGGGGATATGGTTCACATTCTATGACGCATACTCCACAAGGAAATATTCAATAGGAATACACCTATAAGATAACGTAGGCTTATTTATTTTTAATAGGTGTCGTAACCCGCACCTTTTTTGAAACCCGTTTTTACATATTAACAAAGTTAAGATATTTACAAGTTTTAAGTCAAGTAAGAGATACGATACGCAGACCGCATTAAGAGAGAGTCCCTTTATTTAAGAAAAGGACGCGATACGCAGACCGCGTAAAAGAGAGAGAGAGAGTCGCTTTATGTAAGGAAAGCGTTAAGTTAAAGATATTTACAAGTTTATGTACATGTATGCATCGTTATGGCTTATTTAACGAGTTATGCGTCCGCTCGAAAGAAGTTTAAGAAAAGTGGTTTTAAAAAGGAAGCCGGAAGGTTTAAGTTTCGTTTGTGGAGTATTTACAAGATATATACAAAAGTTTAACGAGCTTTACAAAAAAAAAAAAATATTATAAAATCTTTTAGGTCACTTTCAAAGAGTAAAGTAAATTAAAAAAGACGAGTTCGAAGTTCGTAATGTTAAGAAGTTGTTAAAGTATTTTAAGATTTGAGATTAAGGGATAACGAATTGTGAAAGACTTTGTTTTTAAAATTAAGAAGATGTTGAGGTAAGTTTATGATTTAGGTAAGGGATGAATCCAAAAAAAATAGACTAGTTTACCAAAATATGAGCCAAATAATGAGAGAAGTGAGAGACTTTGTTTTTAGAATTTAGAAGAATTTAGAGGAGTTCAAAGAGAGAGAGAGAGAGAGAGGTTCTTTTTAGTTGGGCGCCAAACTGTCACGTTACAGCCCACCCGGCTATCTATGAAAGGGCTGAACGTTGCAGTTAATAATTTAGAGAATTTAGACCTACTGGTTGAGAAGAAAAAGGCTTGAAGTTTTTAACAAGTGTATTTAAATTAATAAAGTTTTGATATAAAAACAAAGTCTTTCCGATCGCGAAATCTAGTGCACAAGGTTAAAGTCCTTAACTGGCAGCTTGAGAGACGTGTAGATGTAGCGAGAGAACGCAGCCGCTAAGTCTCGCCTCAGCCTTGAGTAGTGACGGTTGAGGTGGTGACCGCCGACCGCTAGGACCCGGAGTCTGGAAAGCCGTGAAGTGGTACTGGTGTCGTGAGACCTGGAGCAACGGGAGATGTAAGAAGAGGAGTCACAGAGTAGAGTCTCCCGCAGAGGGACAAAGGGACAATCCCCGTAGCCCGAGATGAAAGCTTCAGTATCTGATAGAGGACAGGCTAGCCTCTGGCGGCGGTAGAGTGGCCAGCCAGGGTCGCCGACCTCCAGGAAGTCAGACACGAAGTCGTCGAAGCAGCCTCGGGATCGGCTTTTAGGGATGTCTTCTCCAGGCCCAGGATTCCAAGGTGGAGATGTTCTTCACCAAGCTTCGGGCTTCCAGGGATTGAGGTAGACCAGTCTTCAGGCTTCCAGGTAGAGCAGAAGGTTTTACAATACTTGATGTTACTTCGTTGACTTTTCGAATTCAACTCCCCGACTGTAGCGATGTTCTGCTATTTATATGAAATCTCGTCGAACAGTCGGAAATTTAAAAGTAGTCATAACGGCCAGGCTCAGCTAAGATTTTAACAAGAGGTTTGAACTAAAATCTATGCAAACTATGGCTAGTTTTACAATTATGAAGAAAATTTGACATGTCAAACGTATAAAAAATGACAAGACTGTCATAACAAACATGAATTTCTATGTGAAGCAGCTACATTACTAATAAAATAAAATAAAGATTTAGATCAGAAAAATCTGCTCTAACAAGTGAGGTGAAAATGTATTTTTAGGTAAAAATGCCGAAGTTCTGATATTTACGGCATAAATATCTAAGGCGAAGCCCTAAAATAGTGTTCAAAGAGTATACTAGAGCAGGATCCTCTGTTACACGTAAGTTTTTGTTATGAATACATGGTTAAATTCCCAAATTTAGGCAGGAAGAATAAGACGAGTTGAACTAAGGTTCAGAACTTCTCCTCTACACATTATGAGAGCTTTAAAAGTGGCCTAAGCTAAAGAGATAAGCTGTTCCTAACATATCTTACAAGTACTTACAAGCAGGTAAGTAATAATCCTTCAAAACAAGTAATAAACATTACATTTCAGGTTCACAACTTCCCAACACATTATGAGAGCTTTAAAGGTGACCTAAGCTAAAGAAATAAGCAGTCCCTAATATATCTTACAAGTAATTACAAGCAAGTAAGTATTAATTTGTATAAAACAAATAATAAACATTACACTATCTAGACCTGTTTGCAACCATCTGCAGTTAGCTAATTGTTTGAATTGTATATCATCATCATAGCTTTAATTTGCTTCTGATCCTTGATTGTAAATTTCTTTCTTAATAAATAAATATTTCATTGTTTTACATTTACATAAGTTTATATTCATAATTAATTCATCAAACTACAGTAAGATGATGCTTATATCGTGATGATGCAGAAATAGGATCAAAGGCCTCTCCATTCAGTGAGTAAGAAACTCTAGCTAGAAAAGAAAGAAAGAAAGAAAACTTATTTATTTGGCCCTTTTACATATTAGGTATATATAAATAACACATTTTACAGACAAGAACAGCTAGCTACTTTTTAAACATAATCGTCAATTTTAATCAGCTTTAACCTATAGACACCCTGTATATCAGCTGATTAGACATCCGAAGCGATGAAATGCTAGTCGCTAGACCCTCGTGCCGAGAATGCCTGAGATATCTACAGTCACACAGTCTGTCTGAGCTTCGAGACTTGTATACTAGAAACTACTGTGACTTCACGTCACTTTAATACTTAGTAGAAATAGATGAAACTTGAAATTAAACTTAGAGGATTGTAAACCTATACTACTACTTATAATTATAGTTTATTTGAAGAGCAAATTTATTCCACCCATGAAATAAATGGTTTATTATTACATGAATTTTGTGAAAGCATAGATGATTTTCTTTAAGAAAAACATGGTACCTGATTTTCTTACCATTGCGATATCTCTTAAATGCTTTTAATAGGTAATCAACAATTCAATCTACTCGTAGATAAAATAAAATAAGTTTTTTACACTCGTTTATTAAGACTATACAGAACAATGATAAAACCTTATCATAAATTATTGCCTTGCATTTTATCATAACAGATAAATATCCTGATTAGCTTGTACAAACATACGGTCCGATAAATTTGCTAGATAGTGGAGCATTACTCAGTTTTTGCGTGAACCCGGCAGGGTGCGCAATTATGCCCCGTATTGAATTGTAGATGATGCCGTGATTAGTATTGTTTGCTTTTATAATGTAAGGGGAGTACGTGAAGTCCTGTGACATTGTTGTACTTCAAGCTATTTTTATTTATATATATAACTAGCGACCCGCCTCGGCTTCGCGCGGTTTTATTATACGTATAAATCTTCCTCTTAAATCACTTTATTTATTAAAAAAACCGCATCAAAATCCGTTGCGTAGTTTTAAAGCTTTAAGCATACCTACCTAGGGACATAGGGACAGATAAAGCGACTTTGTTTTATATTATGTAGTGATTTAAAGTGGTAAATGGACACTGTTTGTTTATATTGAAATAAAAATGTTCTTGCATGTTTTTTTATTTGAATGTTTTCCGATTATGTTTCATCAAGATCAGACTAGTAATTTTTGATTATTTTAAATGAGTATTTTATGGTTTTCACTACATTTTGGAAATCAGAAATCAATAATGTCATTTATTTAGGCTTTCAAAATAAGCACTATACAAGTAAAATTTTAATGATATATCATAATAAAATCAAACTTAAGTTTTTATCTCTTCACAAAATTTGAAGTGTCTTTTGCTATTAAAGTACGCCAAATTAGTCTTTTCAGTTATGACTTTAAGCTGGATAACACACTGAGAAAAATGACTCTCGTCCTTCATTATATTTAAACATGAAGAATTATAACTAATCAAGACAACTGAATTAGTATCATGTGCATTTTAAAATGTTGTTCAGCCTGGTTCGATTTACGTGACATCAGATTTATATATGATGAAAAACTTGGTTGGCTATCATGATTGCTCATCATTAGAACGTGAAGTTACAAACTAATGAAGTATCAGAACTAGCATGACGTTTTATCGTGAAAGTCATATTATTCTGTTGTTTTCCTGATTAAGTGACTAGCACTACATTTCTTAAGTTTATAACTTGCATGAGTAGTGATGATCATTAAATTACCAAGGCTGCGCATGATTAATTGTCAAGACTGTATTGACTAAAGACTAAGAATCGAAATTCATCACGTTACAAAATCAAGAATTCCTTCTAACTTTAGGTGTAGGGTTAACAGGAGAATCACTATAAACAGTTAGGAAAGCTTAATAGTATATTATGCTGTCATGATAAACTTTCGTGCTGTCACGACAAACTTTCGTGCTGTCATGACAAACTTTCGTGCTGTCATGACAAACTTTCGTGCTGTCATGACAAACTATCGTGCTGTCATGACAAACTTTCGTGCTGTCATGACAAACTTTCGTGCTGTCATGACAAACATTCGTGCTGTCATACCAAACTTACATGTTGGAAATGGAAAATCAAGAATAACTAGGTACTTATTATATTTGTTGGGTATCGATCGGGATCTGGTTAGTTCCTATAAAAATTAACTAGATGTCGCTAGTAAAAGTGGACGAAGGCTAGATCGCGCTGACGAGAACGCACGGGTGTCGGCTATAAGGTGGCAGTGATTTTTGTTACACTGAGCTCCTCTCGGTAGAGAGTATTATGTTCCTTGCTGAGCTCGGTTGGTTGATTGTCTTCGACTTGCAATAGAGTTTATTGCAAGTCGAAGACAAGACAACCAACAGTTTAGCGATGTTACGAGTTGATTTTATTCCAACTCGGATAACTCGAGTTGACTCGGCCGCTAACTCGAATCGCAACACGAGTTGACTCGACTCGCATCAACCGGATGGGATCCGCTTCGCGGCAGCAGCAAAACGGATCGGCGAGTCGAGTCGAATGCACCGTATTCGTATTCTTATTCTTGATTCGAGTTTACACTTCCATTGCCGATTGCCACTGTGCGTGTGTGTTATTGTTACATAAGATTACGTAATTTAAAATCATCATCATAGTTTCCATGTTATTTATAGTCATTATAAATAAGTATTACGATGTTATGCGAGTACCTTGTGGAGTTTATTACCGATGGTATTTATTTACCCAATTATTACTTAATTGCGAAAATACAATAAAATGTTCACTTTAAAAAACCCCAAACTTGGTAAAAACCAAATCCCGTACGCCAGTGCAGTGCAGTCGCCACATCACTCGTTTTCCGGACTCCTAGTAATTTTGGCAGTTTTATTCTCTTATTCACTTTTACGCATTAAATATACTTGCTTTCTCTCTCAAACCTTGCTCGAGCGCCGACGGCGGCCCGAACCGACCCGAGGTGCGCCGACGGTGACCGGCGGCGAGGCGACGGAATACCAATCAAAACAAAATGAATATTCGTAGTAGAGTCGAGTTTCGGTTTCGAGTTAGCGAATCGCTGACTCGCGACCTCGCGTGCACTCGCATTCGCATAACTCGCATTCGTTATCCGCATTCTAGGAGTTAGGTAGGTAAGCGAGTTGATTCGAGTTGCGAATGAACTCGATTCGAATCAACTCGTTTAGACTCTGATTCGAGTTATTCGAATCAGCCAACTCGACTCGCCCATCGCTACAACAGTTCTACCGCGCTTCGAACTTCGTACTTTATTGATGAAGTACCTTTGCCAAGTTCAAAGCGCCGTTTAATTTGGATTCCAATATTTTGGTCCTACGTATACTAATAATATAGTAAAGCATACAGATTTGACATGACGGATCGAAAAGTTTCAAGATAAAAGAGGTCGCACCTTATCCTTACAATACTAACAACAATAAGGGTAGGTCAGTTTTACAAATATTATTAGGAAATTTCTACTAATTAACATGATGTCCACAACAACATGACATTCAAATAATGATATATTAATATGACTTCAACAATTTCTATCATTCCCCTCATGATTTCTCATCATTACTGTTAGGAATATTCAGAGTTCTTCATGACAAAATGTTATAACGCGTAATGACAACACAAGAGTATGCAGCACTCTGTGTCATTCCCATCATGATGGAAACTCATTTCTAGTAATGATTATTAGGCACGAGCAGAGAGTTAGTCACGACGTTTTGTTATGACGTGTAACGATAAGACAAGAGTTTACAGCACTTTGTATTGTCGTGCTATTGTAATGATGTTCCTTGGTGACCAGTTTATTGATAAATTGTTAGGATTTACGCACAAATTTTTAGTAAGAACTCTTGGTCTGTTTTTGTTGGGAATACGGATAAAATTGCTGGAATTCCTTTAAAATTATTCGTAATCACGAAAGTTATTTTTCTCAGTGCACAAACTTAGTATTCGTTGAAGCACAGTGCTCTGTTTCGGAGGGATGAGGAACGCGCTTCAGAACCGCACTCACATCGAAGAAGTGCCTCGCTAAGGAAATAAACATTGGTGTTCTTTTAACACAAAATAGGTTCGTAGTTAACTCGCAGTCCTAATCATCGTCATCATCATCATCATCAGCCCATATTAGTCCACTGCTGGACATAGGCCTCCCCTAATGAGTGTCATAGCGCCCTGCCTTCAGCTTGCCGCATCCAGCATACCAGTAGTCTTTCTTAGATCGTCATCTCACCTTGCCAGAGGGCGACCTACGTTTGCCAAGTCGCAGTCCACTCAAGATCACGTTTACCCCAAACACGGATGTCAGTTGTTCGCGAGATATGGCCGCAGTCCTAATGAATTCGTCAAACTATAAGAATTATTAAACTTAAGTTGATGTTTAGCTATTTTACATAATGCTACATTTTCTTTGGATTGCTATATTTTTTTTGTCTTTGGATTCTAAAGATTCCACCCCGGACCTTTTGCCTCCTAGTGAGCTACACACCCGCTGGGCCATTGAGGTCGTCAACAATCAGAAGGTTGTGCATAACATAGCCAGTTTTTTACATTAGTGGAATAATTAACAATACAAATGGTACTCGTAAATCAAATGCAGTTTCCGCCATGGATATGGGCATAATTAGAAAATGCAAAGCGATTACTGGACAAAGAATCTAAGACACAGACACAAATCAATCATGTTAATTTGCAGAATATTTGTGGGTATTTTTTATGTTTTTGATTATAGGCTGGTGATTGAAAGGAAAGATTAAATTAGACTTTGAAATAACGTATGTTTAATATAAACCCGTTATAAACCGCGCTTTTTGGATGAGCTTTACTCGTTATCTGAAAAACAGTTTTTATAATAGCTCAACAAAGTAGCGATGATTGGTAACATGATTCTTACTAATATTAATTATAAACGCGAAAGTTTGCATGTTTAGACATTACAATACAATACAATACAAAAATCCTTTATTGTACACCAGAATAAGAACATTACATAAGGACATTACATAAGATAAGTACAATGGGCATTTGTTACTATTTAACGCAAAAACTACTACAGGGAACGGGCTGAAATTTTGAATTGAACTAGTTCTAGCCCTGGAATAAAACACGGGCTACTTTTCGTCTCAAAAGTCAGTTCCCATAGGATAGAAGTAGCCTTGAACGATTCCTTGGGAACAGCGCTCGATGCCACGGGCAAATAGTAGATAATTATAAAGCTATCTTGAAGACGGAAAATATGTCTTCAAATGACATTCCTAAGCACAAGACCTTGCTAAAGTCCTTGCCAAAACAATACGCGGTATTTAGCGCAACAAAACCACCCACATTGCAGGCAGATTTGTGAAAAACACGAAAATTTAAAGCATTCCTTCACGTTCAATATTCATGGTGTACCCAGAAAACCTTGGTGGTGGCCTTACGGGGTGGATTCCGGGAGCCGGAGAGTCAGTTTTTCGGAGGCAATTAACCTCACAAAAGGTTCGCAAGTACCTTGCCACGCGACGGTCGCGCGTCTGCCTTACAAGGTAGGTCCACTACCAGTCGGTACTTGCAGTCTTCAGTGTATTGGGTATCGACTTCAAGTTGTATGAAAACTTGATCACATAAATATTTAGGTAACAGCTAGACTAAAGTATGTGCAAATCATGGAAACAAAACACAATATTTACTTACTCAACTTACTTCTTCTTACTTGGTCTATTGCTGTGTGAATTATGATCAGTACCTAATAATAATGTTTAACAATTTACACAGCTTAAACAAAAATATTATTTAGTATCATCTGAGTCTCTTTCTGACCTGAATTGAACTGATCTTTGCTCACTTCACTTTGACTCTTTCGTTCTAATTTTGGAGACCAACTCTAGACTTTGAAATGCACAGGACCGATTATTGCGGAAAACATAGGTGAAAACTTATTTGCAGTTGGGAATTGAAATAGTAAATAATTCATACAGACCTAGAATAAGACACAGGCTTATAATTATTTTAAAAATCAAAACTCAGTATAAATAAACTATGAAATAAATAATTAAACACGTATTTTGTATTTTTACACAAAAACTCCAAAGGATTGTGTAATAAATTTCTGAAAATTGTATAAAAAACTCTGGATCGCGGGCGAAGCCGCGGGGCGCATCTAGTTTGAAATAAAGCTTGCATGATGACGAGAATTGAATAATTTATCAGTAGAGTATTTCGACTAACTCATGATAAAGGCTCTCGGTACTCATAAACTCTGATTGCGAAGACAATGCCATTGGTAGATCGAAGTGGAAAAGACCGATGTCCGTTTTGGAATTTCGAAGCGGGCAATGGAAGGTCGTTATTTTTACCACACTTATGAAAGTAGACTGGTTGAGAAATGGTATTCTAGATGTTGAGGCCAATTATTGCAATTTTAATATAAAGAAAGGCTAATAACGAGCGGCGTTTCTTCAGGTTTTATCATCTGAAAATATAACTTCATTAAAACTGATGCGCTTTACGCCTTCTGGGTGTAATGCATCCCAAAGTTAGATTGTCCGAGAGGCGTAAATATATTTATTACGGGTCTGAGTCTTCCTGTTGATTCTTTCTTATTCATTTTATTTATTTATATTTAAATGTTTATCACGACTTGTATTCACTTATCTATCACTCATCTAGGAGACATACCTAAGCTCTACTTTGAGGAAAAATATTGAGGTATCCAATATTGATTTTCTTTATTAATCGTTTATTATTTATTTTAGGTCCCTATTTTCCTTTACTCCAACCATACTATTAGATTCAATGTTTATAAACACTGTCCAAACAATTAATCTAAAAAAAAATCTTATTGTTGAGTACTGACAGAATCTACACCATTTGACTTTATAATTATTGAGCTATGTAATAATTTGAGCTTTATCACCACATAGTATAACACAAAGTCGATTTCTCTGTCCCTATATCCTTTTGACCCTTTGTATGCTTAAATCTTTAAAACTACGCAACGGATTTTGATGCGTTTTTTTTAATAGATAGACTGATTCAAGAGGAAGGTTCATACGTATAATAAAACCGTGCGAAGCCGGGGCGGGTCGCTAGTAATATAATATAATAATGAATGCTGACAATTATTGGCGTAACATCACAAAGAAAAATCATAGATTTTAGTATTGTAAGTTGTTTACAAACATGGTACCTGGATAATGACTGGAGCTTGACTTGATCTGTTACAAAAAGTAGTATTTCTAAAACGCAGAGGCCGTTCCCCTTGCTTTGACAATACATTGTAATGACAATTAAATACAATCTAAGCATTTATACGTAGACCTAAAAGGCAAAGCCACACGTTGGATTCCATGCATACCGGCCACGATTTAGTCAAATAGAGGATCATTAAGATGCCTTTCGTGACTAAAAAAAACAGAATCGTCGTGAATCAGATCAAATGATGAACTGAAATCACAGTGGGCACAAAATGACACGGAATCAAAAATCTACGGTCAATCATAGGTGACATTGGACAGTTGTGGACACTTTAATGATCCTTATTGAGGGAATGTGATGTTGATTGTGTACGGATTTGGTTGTCACCTGTAACCTATAGGTAGATAGGAGTGAGTAGCTTTTTATACTTTTAAGGGCCCATTATTTGTGACCTTTTAACCTCTGCCTTTGGTTGATTTTTAGGGATCGTGAGATCGTGGTGGACAGACATTAGTGTCCATACGATTGTGGTCAAATAAATAAATAATGCTGGATTTTTTAATAAGAGACCTATAATATGTTATGTTAATAATAAACGAACTATGAAAATATAGGATGATGATGTAAAGCCATATCCGTAAAATATCATACTTGTCTTCTGTTAAAAATAAGCACAGGATAAGTCTTATGATATAGTAAGTCAAGCCCATGACAGACGGATGGATTCACACATTGCTATAAATATACCTTATGTTGGCATTAACTGCTAAATAAATTAATTCGAAATAACTAGAGCAGCTAACCACGTAAGATTGCGTATAACCACCGACCCGGTGTCACCGTATACTACACTGCAGCCCAAATAAATTGCCCGGCTCATTGTCAAAACAAAAATTTCCCTACAATTCTCAACTCGATCACAACAAGCTCGTATATCGAGAGGGTGCTTGTAAATATCTTATTGTATCGTGCGCTCGTCTGTCCGCGGAGTGATTTGCGACCCGCTCCCGTATAGTAATGAAGGTGCAATCGACAGCGCCCTCGCGCCGACCTCGAAATGATGATCGATTCGATGATTAAAATCGATTATGGCCGCGGCGAAGACTATTTTTTTTAACGATGTGTAGTTATTTGTGTGGCGACTTAGAAAGCTATATGTATTTATCAAATGCCTGTTGTGTACATAGAAACTGACTGTGTTTTCAATTACTATTACTATTATTATTTGTTTTTAGCTATTCTTTCAGTATCTGTGTTTTATCATTTTTTAACACTATATATTAGGTAAGTAGGTACATGTTTTAAAGACACTTAATTGTTCTTTGTAGATTTTTACTTTTTATTTACTATTTATACGAGCTGGCAAAGGTCTTCATTAACTTTTACTATTTTAAACTATAAAGTTTAATACATTTACTCGCACAAAATATTACCATAAAATGTACCTAACTGTCTAACGACAAAAGCTCAAGATAAACAAGAAGAATTTTATTATTCAGCTATGAATGTAGATTAAGCTAAAATATTCCACTAAGTCCCACTATTTATGCCTCATATTGTTTTATTTGGATGCCATGAACCAAATACAAAAGCATTTATTTAGGAAGTAAATTATTTCTCAGTTTCCTTTCTCACAATATTTCTTTTCAGTTATTCAGAACTATAACTCACAACAACACTTTTAAGGCATAAAACGATCATTACAATGTTGGCAACATTCTCCAATTATCATTTGTGATACCAACAACCACTTTAGGCGTAAACCAAACAGCTCGTACTGTAGACTGTCTCTGACTTTACTTGTAGTTTTATTGACATGATTTTTTATGATTTGTCTATAAAATTGTGTTACTTACACAGTATTTTTTTTTTGTTTTTGTTAGAGAAACATAATATATTATAATATTTCATATTCCATATATATTTTAATACGTTTACTTAATACAATTTAGAATAAGTCGATAAATAACAAAAGGCTGACCAAAATAGGCGCAAATGTGCCCATAATGCTTAAAAATGCTGTAAAACTCAGGTAAAATGTTACAGATTTTTGTTTCACTTCAACAATCATTAATGTTTATTACAGTATTGTTTATTAGATAATATTTTCACATACCCTCTTTCAAATTACAGATGAGCAAAATCTTCCTCCAAAGATTTCAAACCTTCACGATAATTTACATGTACATATTTATTACGTATTTAAGTATCTAGTTTACTTAAATCCTTCAATAACAAGCAAACACTTTAATTTTTTTTGTATAGATAATCCAAAAAGTTAATATTTAAAACCCGCCAAGCCGTTTATTTGAGGCACTGGCGGCCGGCGTTATTTTTCGCACGTTATCTGCAAATCAAGTTACATGTGTGATTAATAACGTGTACCGGTGCATCAGTGTGCATCTGCCTTTAGGCTGTAAGTACCGTATTTGCGCCTCTTTTTATACCGCTTTTTGGTAACAATATGGGGATAATTTATTTAATGGCGCGTAATATTTCTGGCGCAATTTGTATACGGTGCAATTTTATTTCAATTTTAACCTTTTTGCTGGACCTTTAGAATGAACGACTACGCAAACTCAATAATCTCAATAAATATTAATTCGTAATCTGCATTTATGTTTTTCTGTCCTTTGTTTTTCCCTTCTTTTTTGTGTCCAACAAAGAGTATTTGTATTGTATTAACACGCAGAATAGCTACCTATTTTTGTATAGACACATTTGATTACCCCAATCGTTCCTTACGCGATTCATCGGGTTACAAGACTATATTCAAAAATTTATTTGCAGACTAAAATAATACGATGTTTATATCAAGCTTATTTAAGATCAGTACAGATCATGATTAAAAGTAAAATAGGAAAGCTACGATAAAACACCCCTATTTTACTTTTGATCATGATCTGTAGTATATCTTTCATCTCATATATTGTTTAAATTAAATACTCACATCAATGTTTTTAAAGGATGAACCAGCTTACCTGAAACAAAAAGATAATATTACTTTTAAATATATTATCCTCACATCTAAGATCATTTTAACATAATACACAATTATAATAAAACGCCAATCAAAACCATAAGTAAAAAAGTTTTATCATACAATATCAACTCACAACCTTCATTATACAAAGTGATAAAAAAATCCCGGACCTAATTGACCAGTGCGAATAATGACATATTTATGTCCCAGTTTCGGGTTTGGACAAAAAGCGGGATTATTAATAATTGATATTAGACTAGTGGACACGTTCCTTTAGCCGGCGGCGCCTGGACTCTTGTATTCTGGCAAAAAATCAAATTATTATCATAAGCGCTGCTTAGATACGCTGAAGACGGCATTTTGATACAGTATAAGCTAAGAACGGCAGATAAAACACAAACAAAATATTTGAAAATTAATAATTTTGCATGCAATAATAATGATATTCATTTTATCATACAAACTAGCAACCCGCCCCGGCTTCGCACGGTTTTATTATACGTATAAACCTTCCTCGTGTATCACTCTATCTATAAAAAACGCATCAAAATCCATTGCGTAGTTTTAAAGATTTAAGCAGTCAAAAGGGACATAGGGAAATAGGGACAGAAAAAGCGACTTTGTTTTATACAAGTCTCGAAAGCCACAAGTAAGTAGATAAATTTACTTGTATTGTTTGTCTTATTTATTTTAGCAGTTTCTTAACAAAATTAATTGCAATTTAACATATACAATATTTTTTTAATGAAAATAATATTTACATAAATATGTAATACTGGACAATCAACACGGCCCACTGCCACTTCAGGTTGCTAATTCTTTGAGTGAAATAACTTTGGTTCTCTGTTGGATGTAGTATTCATTACGAATCCTATCCTTCAGAAAAACTCCGAGTGTAGCTCTAGGTAGCAGTAGACTAATTTATAAGCTGGTGATGATGCAGAATTCAAACGGCAACATACACAACACATGACTCCAAGCTAAGAGGAGCTTGTGTTATGTAACAATACTCGTAAAATTGTTTTACTTTGTTGAATTTAACCTTTGCCCTGAATAAGATAAAGTAGCAAAAAATCCATCAAACGTGTTATATATTTCTGAAAATATTACAATATAAAACCTACACAATTAACGCGATAAATGTATATAATATAAGGTACGGGTGTACCTAAATATTGATATTAACCTACATAAGGTTGTTACAATTATGATACATGAAAAATCGCTGATTTATCTGAAAACTCAATGTACACTATCGACTAGCGTCGAGCCCAAAACGCCCAACAAGTAGTTCAGTACACAAACAAAAAGAGAATATTAAAGGGTCCCGTATAACAAAAGCACATAGGAATGTATTTCATATAAAAATTGCCGTTTGTTTTGCGTCGGCTTCGAGTGACTGAATACTTGTGTGTTTATTATACTCTTAATGTGACAGACTGAATGTATTGTGCTTTATTTATGTCAGCGTTTTGTTGGAATATTTAGGGATCTCTAATGTTTGGTTATTAAAGGCGGTGATTATTATTTGGTATTTTAGAGGGACGGGTGATTAAAAAGTGCAATATTGTTTGAAATCGGCTCAAGAATACCTACAGTGAAAATGTTGGTAGTTACGTAAAATATGTTATTTTCACTGCTTTTGAAAATCTATGGAAATAGGTAACAAATCCTGATTTTTGTCTTCGAAAAAAGTCTCAGAAGAACTTCTTTTGGTAGAACTATTCACATCGGCCGTTTAAATAGCATTTTGGTTAAAAATACAATTAATATATTTTGCAAGACCAAAAACTTTTGCAAGCGATATTTCAGTAAAAAAACCGAATAAGTTAACATTGTCTTATCATAACCTTCACAAATATGAATACTCCGTCCCGTTGTGGCTAAAAATACATTACGATATTTCATTAATTATCAATTAGTATGTTATTAATATTTTTGATGCAAAAGCAATAAGTCAAAAATTATTAATTATTAATTACCCCATTGACTAGCCGCAGTTTTATGTAAAACAATATTCAGTCATATTTTTTACAATTTCAATTCAATGTAAATTATAACAATAGAACTTCGGTATGAATTAAATTATAAGCTATTTTTGACAGATGTTATGCGGTATATAAATAAACAAGAAGCAGCATAAAATGCATTAAAATATGTCGGTAGAATACTTTTAAAACATCAATAAAAGCTCAATGATAAATTAAGGGATTCTAGAATTATTTATTGCTAGATAAACGACATTAATTTAGTAGCTGCCCAGCTCGAAAGTGTGGTGGTCAAGGTTATTTTTAGGACTAGAGATAGGTACTTATTCTAAGGGAAAGACCACGACCATTTATTCCAGGGGGATATGTAAATTATCCATCTATCTTGGATTTATTTCAGAACTGGTATTATGTTGTGTCAAGTCATGAAAACAAATTTAAGGAGATATAATTGTAAAAGTATGATTTTGTGTCTTGCATTATTTATTATTTACTTGTTTCTTAAATAGTTAATATTTTAAAAATCTGATGTCTTATGGAAGTGAGAAAATCACAGTGTAACAAACGTCCATTATAAAAAATAATGATATGAAAAATGAGTTGTTCTGCATTGGTCCCATCGCTTTTAGACCAAAGTAAAGAGAAAGTAAAGCGAAGAGAAAATCAAAATTTCATTCCTGATTCGTCCCATGGATACCATGTCGATATAATTAGAAAACGGTATGCGTAGGAAAATGTATATTCCTGGATCATGAACAACCTGAAAATGATTGTATTGTAGATGCTCGTTTAGGTACCTAGGTATTATTATTATAATAAGCATCAATATATCTAAGCATCAAAACGATGCTAATATAGTTTGAGATAATAAACCATTGTCAAAAGGCGCTTCACAAACGGGTCGTACAAAAATTGTTGAAAGTCCAGCAAGAAACAAAGTTGCTGGTTCGAGTCCCGGCGATGCACTTTGTGATAATGTCTCCGAAGCTCGGCAGTTATGATTGATGATCGATTTTGACAATTCGAATTAAAATGTGAATCGATTCCATAAATAATTTATTTTCGTGAAATGAGAGCTTTTAACATTTTTGATGTCCTCGATACGATTTTGTGACGCGCATTTTGGAATTTATTGCGATGGCTGTGTTTATACCGCGGTTTTACTCGCTTTATTTATGAATACTTTTGATATAAGTTTTCAAAGAGCACCAAAGGGAAACTTTTGTTACAGTAATGATCAAATTTTGCTTGTTTCAAACGAGAAAATTGTGTGTTTTATATGGCTCGCTACGCTCGTGACTCTATCCCCGATTTTTTCGCTAGCTCAGAATTTTCTATATGCAGGTTTCTAAACATAATAACGCTATCTTGTCTGATAAACATGAGCTTTACAACCAAACAAACAATACAATTTTTATAATAAAATCTATCATATTAACAAAGTAGACTATATCGCATCCGGCAAAAACTTATCCTTTGAGATGGCATTTCATCTTTCCGTTATAAGAATGGTTTCGTTGATTTTATCAAAAGGAATTCATGAAATCATATTTCGATACAAAAACAGATCTTTATAATGAGATAAAATACTATATTTCCTTTGAACCAAACAATGGATATTTTCATTGTTTTTTAGAGAACATAAGATAGGTAACTGCTGACTAGTTTAATGAATTGAAGAAATCGTATTTCTTCTTTACGCGATACTTTTAACTTTTAGAAACATTTTACGATTATTTTTTTTGAGTTTTTCGTAGGTGCGTTTGAGTTTACCCTCAACAAAACAAAGGAATATCGAATAAATACTTTACAACCTTAAAATTTACGCGATCAGAGCATAATAATAACTATTATACTCGTATATTAAAACAAGCAGTCGATACATTTCAAAATATAGAATTTAAGGAAGCGTCCCACCGAATACCGGCCGAAATAAACGACAGGGAAATTGTCGCTTTGGACTTCCTTATCTTTAAAACACTGAAATTGCATTGAGTTGTTAACAAGGAACTTATACCCAATCTGGAATGAGCATTGTCAATTTGACACCAATATAAAATAAACCTTATGTCTATGACCCTAAGTCTATTACAGACAATCACTAGGTCAGAGAGAAATCCGTGTACTTATTGTCTAACTTGAAATCGATTATCAGTTCAATTCAAAAAGATTACCAGTTGTCAACGCTGTCAGAATGTTTTCGGTATTGTGTAAGGATTCAACTGGGCTTCCGTTTCGGAACGAATGATCGTTAGAATATAATTAATCTATGGAATGATCATTTAAACCCAGGGCCCTACGTCCAACTCAACTACTGATACTCGAGATTGATTTATTTTTGACACTTGAAACCTAGGCTGGGCTTCGATTTGTCACTTTCGTATTGTGTAAATAGCATTCCATTACCAGCGAAATTCAAACCCAGTGAATGAATAATTTTGGTATTGCGTAACGCCGAAATGAATTTCAGTTGCAAAACGAAGCCCAGACCAAACGTCAAATGAAGCAGGGAGCTCATTTCGAGTCTTTTTTGAAAAGTGTAAAGAACAAAACAGAAAATTGTACTTAACCGATAAACATTTGGTTTGAAGCGATTTGGTTTCTAGTACCTACCTATAATAGCCTATAATAATTAAGTTCATAATTTTATTTTATTTATTTTTATTTTATTTATTTGGAAAACAAACAGCTTATTCAAAAACAATAGTTGAAACTTATGGGTAACTTAAGCCTAACATTTTCCGCGTAAGTATGGGTCATCTATGTTCATAGTATCCTTAACTATACCTTATAAAAACTACAAAATATGTAAAATTAACTAGTAGGTAAGTATATTATACTATACTCAGTACACATAAGCCATCCAAATTAAAATACCAAATTAGAATGTAAAAAATTAGAATGAAAGAAAACAAATCTACATCACTGGAATATTCTCTGTTAAAAATTTTGCATGTATGGGCATAGAAGGAGTTTCTGCGATAGATAGTAGAGCACTGTGGGACATAGAGTTTCATAGCGTTTCGGCGACTGACAGAATTCAGCTTTATGGTTAACTCCTCCCAAAGCATTTGATTTTGCTGTTTCGCAAGTGGGCCGTTATTAGCCAAGCGGCCCACTGCGAAACCTCTGTTTTCTTCCATATATATACCTACGTCAATAAAATTTCGAATTGCCTTTCGGAAACCTTCTTTTTTGCAGGCATTCTGAAATAGCCAATAAATGTAGTATTACAATGTGTGACACACACTAGAAAACTTTTGTAACGCATGAAATCATAGTAATTTAACTTATTAAATTGATATACTTATATTTAAATTGATATTTTTCTTGCAAAAAATACACCAATGCCTTTTTGAATCCTTTGAATAAACCGCGCCCAAAACTTCAACTTCTTGATTATGGCTGGTTTGGCGCAAACCGCGGACGGAACAAATTTTTGACAATTCCAACAGTGACATTAGTGAGGTTGACAGTAGGAGAGAAAAATTTCGTTTCGTTACCGACTACTATTGATTACGACAAATTAGGTGATTAAATTATTTATTGTTTGTTTATTGTATAAGTAATACAATATTAAAATAACACTTACTTACTTAGCTAGTTTAAAACTAACAAAGATATTACAATCAAAGAGACAAATTAATAGTTTTACAAATGAGGTAACTGCAGACTGTTGCGAATAGTCTAGAGGCCGCTAAATTTTTATGCAAATTGTATGCAATAACAAAATGCGTAGATTATGTCTTGTAGCAAAATAAATGTAATTAACCTATTTGCAACTACTCAACTAAATTGTGAATAGTGCCCGTGGAACTAATACAATACAAATACTCTTTATTGCACACCACAGTATAGAAAAACAAAACAGAAAATACTAATACTAAAACAGTTGCACAATGCCCTATCGCTAAAAGCGATAATGCCGCCCATTGTACCTACCTAGTAGCCTTTCTTGCATTAACGAAACACATGAAGGATCGAAAAAGGATTCACATGAATTATTCCATAGATAAATTATATTATATCGATCATTCATTCCGAAACCGAAGCCCAGTGAAATACCTTAGACAATACCAAAAACATTGACAACTGGGAATCTTCTTGAATTGAACTGATAATCGATTTCAAGCAGGGAGCTCGAATGAGCTCTCTGCTTCATTTGACATTTAACATGGGCTTGGATTTCCAACTGAAATTCATTTCGACGTTACGCAATACCAAAATCAGTCAAAGTACGAAGTTTTGTTCATTCACTGGGTTAGAATCTCGCTGGTAATGGTCTTGCATGTGACTGCTATTTACACAATACGAAAATGACAAATCGAAGCCCAGCCTAGGTTTCAAGTGTCAATAATGAATCGAAGACGATTATCAGTTGAGTTAGACAATAGGGGCCCCGGTCCGAGGGGTTTTGACAGTTTATATGTACTTAGAATGCTTAGTTATAGGTATAGTAGGTAAATAGTCAAATATAGGCTATTTTTTCCTGACGTTTCAAAAGGTTGATACACTGCCCTCAGTCATTCCGCGACCACGACAGTAAATAAATAATAATAAATAATTCAAATAAATAATTCCGGACAGTCCACACAGCTTCATCTAGCCCCAAGCTGAGCAGAGCTTGTGTTATGGGTACTAGATGACTGATATACTTAATATCAATATGTCGCAGATCGCTGCATTTCTAGACCTCTATTCTATTTTGTACTTGCTAGCCTTCCTTGTTATACCATGCATTTCATAGTTAAGAGTAATGATAACTTCTTGGTTACCTATGTATTCGGTCTCTTTGCTCTATGCGCGGCCTGTCCATAGAATCTGTGATTCACCGACAAGTAACTGTTGATGGACAAAATATGTCATAAAGAAGAAAGGAATTACTTTGGTGACAATATGACAGTGAAGATTTTCCAAATTATTATTCTGAGTTGAATCCGGTTTTATGGAGATGATCATGAAGATGATCCTGTTTACCTTCTAATTCGATATCAGAATTGGGATGTTACCTTTTGCCCACTTATTTTACGAAAACGGCATTTCTACCAATGGTGATGCGTAATATTATTTTGATGATTTTTGTTGCTGCAGCCATTTGTGAGTATTGGCACTAATTATTATTATGGAATTCTAAAGAGAAGAATTGCAATGGGTGAGTCCTTAATTTTGTTACTTTATTTTTGTCTTGTACCGACTTATCACTCTTTCGTAGCGCAACTGGTAATGTTTAACGAGTTAATGCTGGTTTTGAATGGAGCACTGGGTAAGTGCTACGCGTTAATGCTAGTTAAGCATGGAGCACTGGGTAAGTGCTACGCGTTAATGCTGTTTAAGCATGGAGCACTGGTTAAGTGCTACGCGTTAATGCTGGTTAAGCATGGAGCACTGGTAAAGTGCTACGCGTTGATGCTGGTTAAGCATGGAGCACTGGTTAAGTGCTACGCGTTAGTACTGGTTAAGTATGGAGCACTGGTTAAGTGCTGCGCGTTGAATGCTGTATAAGCATAGAGCAATGGTGAAGTGCTATGCGTTAGTGCTGGTAAAGCATGGGGTACTGGTTAAGTGCTGCGCATTTGAATGCTGTGTAAGCATGGAGCACTAGTCAAGTGGTATGGATTGTTTGCTGGGGTAAGCATTGAGCTCTAGTTTTGAGCTATGGATTTTATGCTGGGTTAAGCATTATGCGCTAGTTAAGCGTTCTCGTTGATATGACACGTTAAGCATTGATTACCAGTTCAGCGTTATTGTTTCTACTTTGCTGGTCAAGCGTAAAAGTTCACTGGTTAAGTGATGGTATTATTCAAACGATAAAGAGTGATCAGTCAGGAATGTACCCTCTGTATCGAAACATTCAATTCGGTAACATTATTATTGTGATTTTTTATTATTATTTTGCACTCTGATGATGCAAATGTTTTGATCAGCTGAGTAGGTAATAAGTCGGGAAGCTACTAAATAAAGTTGACTGCGTTGTTAATTTCAATCCTATGATTTAATTCTTTACTATGCACTGGTTAAGTGCAACGGTTATACTTTGCTCTCGAGCATCTAAATTTTATTGTGGTGACCTTTATCATCTGTTTCATTTTTTTTGGCGTCAGAATAGCCGAGCGGTAGAAGCGGTAGATTGTAGGTAGATCCTTTCTACGTTCAGATATTGCCTCACACAGGAGTGTGAGAGGTCAGGATGGTCGTGTCGCAGATCGCTGCATTTCTAGACCTCTATTCTATTTTGTACTTGCTAGCCTTCCTTGTTATACCATGCATTTCATAGTTAAGAGTAATGATAACTTCTTGGTTACCTATGTATTCGGTCTCTTTGCTCTATGCGCGGCCTGTCCATAGAATCTGTGATTCACCGACAAGTAACTGTTGATGGACAAATGTCATAAAGAAGAAAGGAATTACTTTGGTGACAATATGACAGTGAAGATTTTCCAAATTATTATTCTGAGTTGAATCCGGTTTTATGGAGATGATCATGAAGATGATCCTGTTTTCCTTCTAATTCGATAAATACATTAAATAGATAGATATTTTTTATTATACATAGAAAACACCCAGACCAACGGAAAAAAAATCTGCAGATCGTACACAAGTTTGTTCCGAGGCGGGAATCGAACCCGCAACCTCCTGCGTCGCAGGCGGACATTCGCCCACTGCGCCACATCGGTCGTCAGTGTGTGTACACAGTAAATGTTTCAAAACATCGTTCAAAATAATATAAATAACAGCGATGAATTTCCTATAGTATTTAGTACTCTTAATCACTACATAGTATAAAACAAAGTCGCTTTCTCTGTCCCTATGTCCCTTTGAATGCTTAAATCTTTAAAACTACGCAACGGATTTTGAGGCGGTTTTTTTAATAGAGTGATTCAAGAGGAAGGTTTATACGTATAATAAAACCGTGCGAAACCGGGACGGGTCGCTAATAATTAAATAAAGAAGACTATGCTTTATTTTTCTATCTTATTATTCCACAACCCCGATAAAAGCCACTTTAATGCATGTTCTAACCGTAATGCTACCAGCTCATATTTCTAGCCGTCAGACAATGGGCCTCAATACGGGAGCCGTGGCCTCTGACTCCGTATCTCCTATCATCTCGGCTACCGACTTCACCCCGCGACCTGAGGGGTGGCCATGGCTTCTGAACATGTGGTTCTTGGCTGACAAACTTTTGTAAACTTATTGGTAGAACCTACTTCGCATTCAATAAGGTCAAGGACTTCCTGGACCAACAAATTATATAATATAATATAATATTACCTTTTAAATCATGACTTAATGTAAAATAATATTAATAATTGTTAACTTATTAATATTTATTTTATAATTTAATCATAACTATCCCCTCGCTAGGCAGGTATATAAATAATCGTAGTTAAGGTGTTATGTTCACTCGTGACTCGTGGTCCCCCCAAGATGTTCCCCTGGGGGGACGACAAGGAATTTGCGTTTACTCGTTATCCCCCTGACTCACACTTGACCAAAAATGAAGCAATGTGGTATGTAACTGGCTCAATAGTTATGGGCTTAGGTACTGGCCACCTGGAACGATTAAATCCTCATTGTAGAGTGTCGTATATTTCTTTCTGTCTTGATATAATCAGTCAATATGTTGTGTACAGGACGCAGCTGCTTTTCCTACGGTAGTTTTCTCTTGGCTCATAATCCACACAGTCACAGTCCACAGTTGGACGTAGGCCTCACCTAATGCAGCCTACTGCATCCAGCATGCTACAGTCTTTCGCAGATCGTCATACCACATGGCGGGAGTCCACACTACGTTTACCAAGTCGTGGTCTCCATTCAAGAACGCGTTTACCCCAACAAACAAATAAATATCCGCACTGAAATGTCTCCGTATTTGTGCGTCACCCTACAA